>KB644822.1:4559-149148 GCA_000347475.1 Penicillium paxilli ATCC 26601
TTGGCGGTGGTGGTTTCGGCGGCCCCCCCGTTCCCCGCCATTCCGTCTACGTGGCGAACGTTTGTTACTCCCTTATCCCCAATCTACTAAAAATCATTATAGGGCTTATTAACGGATTCCTGTAGCTTCCCTTTGAAACCGCTTGGCAAGAAGTTAAGGACCTTTTCCGTGATGCTAGTAAGTCCACAAAAACAAAGAAAACGAATCGGTTCTTGCCGAATCACCAATCTCCCCTCCTCAAAAACATGGAACGCTTGGTGAATTGACTCTCCATTTCTTTGTCTAGTCGCTCAGGGTGTTGCCCCGGGTCGTGATCTGCACGTCGACCTGCATTACGATCACGGCCGTTTCAAAGGATCCGGTGTCGTCCACTTCGACAACGAAGCAGATGCGCAGAGCGCCATTGCCATGTTCAATGGCCGGGATTGGCACAACCGTGTTCTTGAGGTTCGCCCTGATCGCTTCGCTGGTGTTCCCCGCGGGGGCTTCGGCGGTGGTCGTGGTGGTTTCGGTGGTGGACGCGGTGGTTTCGGCCCCCGTGGCGGCTTTGGTGGTCCCTTTGGCGGCGGCGGTCGTGGTGGTTTCGCTGGCCGTGGTGGCTTTGGTGGTGGCTTCCGTGGTGGCTTCGGCGGCGGCGGTGGCCCCCCTGGCTATGGCGGCGGCGGTAACTTCCAGGCCGGGCCTGCAACTCCTGGTAACGAATTCACTGATGGGGTTACCGGTGGTGGTGACAAGAACACCGATATTTATGTCAGCAATGTAAGTGTCGGCATGTCCCGGTTGCGCATGGGAGAAATACTAATAGCGGATAGCTGCCATGGGTCACTGAGAACGGTGATTTGACCGAGCTTTTCAAGACAATTGCTCAAGTCGACCACGCCGAAATCCAGTACCTGCCCGATGGCCGCTCCAACGGAACCGGCGTTGTCCGATTCCAGAGCGACGAAATGGCCGAGAAGGCGATTGGTAAGGACTTGATTGTTTCTGTTCCTTCTAGACAAAGAAAGTCGAACTAACCGTGCCACAGATACTTTCACTGGCTACCTTTATGGTCAGCGCCCTCTGGGCATTACCTTCGCCAAGCGTCATAACCGATCCAGAGCTGAGGGCCAGGAAGACAACGGAGAGAGCATGGGCGGTGGTCTCGATCACCAGGTTCCCCAGGACCAGATGATGGAGCCAACGGGCATCACTCAGGATCAGATCATGTAAACCATGATTACGACACCCCGTTCTGACTCTATCTATTCTTTTTTTCTCTTCTCTTTTCTTTTTCACTTCTTCTTTATTTTATCTCCCATGATTCCCTTATTCCCACTCGTGTCGCACGTTTTACGTTGCACGTCCAAAATCCTCGGATCTGCTTGAAGAATGGATATCTTTTCTGCTTTTTGTACTTAAGCCTAGATAGTGGCACGTGCAGATCCCGATCCACCGCTCTCCCCGTAATCGTACAACCAGTAAACTTAGTTTTGATCTCCAAACTTCAACTCCACCTCCACCCTCCATCTTCAATTTTCGACTTCCTCAAAACAGTACACAATGGCCTCCCTACGCCTCACCCCAATTTCACGAAGGGCCTGTGCCTCCCTCCGAACTCTCCGACTCAACCCAACCCCGCTCACCACATCATCACGGCTGAACCCACGCATTCAACCAGTTCAATCACCACCAACTCACATCCGCCCCTACCACTCAACCCTGCACCCTCGCCTCCCAGACCACGAATACACAAATAGCCAAACCGCCATTCTCACCGCAGCACTCACACACGTCCCAAGCCACGGCTTCAGCCTCGAGGCCCTCACCCTCGGCGCCCGCGACGCGGGCTTCCTCGACGTCTCCGTGCAACTGCTCCCCCGCGCTGAATTCGACCTGATCCTCTTCTGGTTGGCGAGTCGACGCGGCATTCTTCGCGCAAAGGTTGAGGAGGGAGCCCTGTTCAACCGTGTTGCGGCGGAGACTGGTCGGGACCCCGCGGCTTTGTCGGTTGAGGAGAAGACTAAGATTTTGGTATTGGAGCGTCTGCGGATGAATAAGGAGATCAAGGATCAATGGCAAGATGTATGGTTCCCTTCCCCTTCTCTCCCGGATTTCTATTTTTCTTTTGCCGTTCGTGGAGACAACGTATGGAATGGCGGGAAAGTTCAAGATCAAGAACATATCTAACTGATTCAACTAAACCAGGCTCTTGCGCAAATGTCCCTCCTCTCAAACATTCCCATCTCTTTAACAGAACTCCACGCCCTCTCAAACGATATCCTCTCTCTTGCTGGTGACTCCTCCGTCGACGGATCATGGTATACCCGACGAATGGCACTATCAGCAATCTACGCCAGCGCCGAAGTCGTCATGACTCGAGACCCCACGCCAGAACTGATCGAGACGGCTTCGTTCGTGAACCGCAGATTCGAAGATAAGCTTGTCCTGAAGGAGAAATTTGAGGGTGTTGGTCAGTGTGTTTCGTTCTGGGGGAATACGGCTGTTGGTGTTGGAAGGAGCTGGGGGTTGAAGATTTAGTCGAGCTTTTTTTTCCCTTTGAGGGTCGAGGGGCCCTGGATCGATGGTGTTTGACTGAGGTGGGGTGGGATGGGATGGGATGGGATGTTCTTTGAATATTCGTGTATTTTTATTTCGAGCGTTGTTTTTTTGGACTTGTTCAAGTGCTAGCTGTGAGCTGTGGACAAGTTTCGAATTGTATTTGTATTCTACTATTTCTTTTTTTTCCCCCTTTTGTGAGCGGTGTCAGGTTCATGTTTTCAAACTTCCAGGGCTGTTCAATGACTGCCAGTACTCTCCCCTCCCATACATCAAGTGAGTAGTCAAGTGAAAAGAAAATCTCCTATGCTGTGTCCCATCTGTTTCCTCCTCGGTACATACAAGGCAATACTTCTACTGCAGTAATAGCAGCTCTAGTCTGTTTCTCTCCCTCTAGTGCCAGGTTACTGCTAGGGATACTCCACGAGTGTCATATCCTAATATCCCGGAGCCTCGATAAGCTTCAACTTGAAGTTTCCGGATTCTCCTTTCAAGTATGCTCATTTCATTTGCAAAATGTAAAACAAAGCCTCCAAGACAAAGGCATTGTCCTTGATCCACCATGAAAGAATCCGATATAATCCTTTATCTGATCGAGTACCAATCATCGAGGTCTCGAAGCCATCAACATGGTATTCGCCGTCTATAAAAGGCCAGACAAATCCCACCTATTCCTCAAACAGCAGCAATCATCACATTCAGTCCTCACTGGCACAATAATTGAACAGTTACTAACGCTCAAATACATTTGAATACCTTCCAAGCAACACCCTCACAATGACCTCCTCACTCCCAACAACATTCTACCAAACCCGCCACCGAATCCTCCTAATCCTAACAGACCAAATAGAAACCTTCGCAAACAACCTCCCACTCCCACAAGACGTAGCCGAGAGACTCGTCCGTTTATTAGAGAACTGGCTAGGATCTATCACGATGTTCTACGAGAAGTTGCCAGAGGTTACCTATGCCCCGCATTTAATGGGCCAGATTGCTCAGGTTCAGTTGGCACTTTTGGAGGCTACGGAGTCCTTTGGGGAGACGTTGTATGTTGGTCCTAGTTCACTTTATCTTTTGCAGGAGATTAAGGCTAGGCTTGAGGTTATTGAGGTTCCTGAGGAGTATGTTTCGGTTTTTACTACTTAGGTATGTTCACGTTGCTATAACTTGAAGTTGAATTGATCTTTTTCTAGGGCTTGTTTCTGTGGTAAGATAGATGGTGCTCTAAACTGTTATTAGGCACCTGGGCAGTAGGTACTAAGTACTATCGAATACCAAATTTAATCTTTTGCATGAGTCTTTATTGGATTTAAATACTGGCATAATTTTCTGCGTAGTACTCATTAGTAGTGGCATTGTCTTAATATCTTAATACAGCGTAGTATTTGAAGTACTAGTAGTAGTAGTAGTACAATTGTAGCGAATCAATCATCAAGGTATCTAGGTAGTATAGTGTTGAAGTTGGTACTGGTACTCCTGTCCGCCGTCTGAGTAGCAGTTTGAGACCCGTAGTAGGGATTCGTTCAAGTTGGAATCGCCTAGATGCTTTCAATACTACCTAGGTAGTGTATTATGGGTAGTAGTATCTCGATTTTTGGAAGTACAATGTGATCTACCTAGGTACTTGATATCCACCTGGACAGACTAGTACTAGTAGTAAACGAATTTCCTAGGCAGGTACTGCTAGTATATTTGATCAAATATAACTAGTAATGAACGATTCAATGGAATTGAATCTAACAAAATGGATCAAATGGCCTTTCAATTTCTATTCAATTCATGCCAGTGGAGGTATGTAGGTTGAATCTTATTTAGTAATAGTGTCAACGAAAACACCTTGAAGGCATTATGAACAAAGCACCCAAGACAAACACATTGTATACGAGAAACATCTTTGACCCATTGCCTACTATAAAGTTAACAAAGTTGTTGTCTTGAAAGGGGCATTCGTATAATTCTTTGTCTGGTTTGAATGTCCAACCTGAGCATCGAGGATCTAAGAAGCCCTCGAGATATCAACACTCGTAGTCTTCATGAGCTACTAGTAGTACTATAAAAGGTCCGATATTCCCATCCAAGTTTCCTCGAACAGCAGCATCACTCTTCCAAGTCAGTTGAATTCAAACAAATCTTACAAGTATTCAACACCATCGCCATCATGACCACCGCAATCCTTGCTAGCTCCTTCGCAGCCCGAAGTCGAATTATCTCCACCCTAATAGACCAAATAGAGCTATTCACAAACACAACTGCCCCCCGAGACGTAACGGAGAACGTTATTAATCTTCTACAGAACTGGCAATGGTCTATTTGTAAGTTGATCAAGGAGCTCCATTCAGAGGGCCTACTACTCCAAGAGCCTCAGGTACTTGGCCAGATCGAAAATGTTCACTCGAGTATGCTTCGTGCACTTAAGGTGTTTCAAACGTCGAATGTGGGCCCCGACAATGTCCGTGTACTGTGTGAGATTAAGTCTTTTCTTGAGGAGATTCAGGTTCCTCCTCAGTTTCTTGTGTGTTTCGAGGCTTGATCTTTGACAGTTCTTTTAGACTTCGGCTGTACGACATAGGTATGTACTATTTTGATTATTGCATTTAGTAGTGTACATGGTTTGGTTTCGGTGCCACGATTGTGGGATCTGCACTCTAAAGCTATAGGTACTAGTAGTATTAAGTACTTCTATCAAGTACATTATGTACCACAGGTGGTACTATCGAATTTAATACTAATTCGCGCTCTTTATTGCATTCAAATATTACTAGTAGTATTCTTCATAGTAGTGCTTCATCACGATACAATGTAGCCCTGGAGTAGTATGTAAATTAGTGCTAAGGTGACCACCTCGGTACAGAATACCGAATAGAATTTACCCTAACCTCAGTCTTATTCTATTAGTAGTAATTGTTGTTTCTATCAATGATGGCTTTTCGTGTATTCAACCGCTCCAGAAATGAGAGAGATCCAGTGCGTGGAGAGGACCAAATTTGACAATTTATTCAAATACTATCTAATAAGCGTCTCTGTCTTCAGTTGATGAAAGACTGGAACTTCGAGCGAAACAAAACTGCCACCATCTCCAGTTGATGAAGATATGGTAGCATCCAAAGTCACCTTGTAGGTAACGACAGCCTAAGGCGCTATCAGTGAACGAACATTGTTGTTGGTTCATCCCAAGTCAAAATGACGAAAACGGCGTCGTAACTTGAAGCCTACTTCATCCCCGTGGGGGCCTATGGAAGCCTCTCTGCCAGGGCAAGTGGAGGGCACCACAAAGCGCGACAATCTGGGCATTTAGAAGTGCCATCACAGTGTGATGTGAGTAACACATCATAGTACTTCGAAATGCGACTTCCGCGCCTTTGTGCTCCCCTCGACCAGCCCCCGCAGAGAAGCATCCGTAGGCCCCTACGGAGAGTAACTAGAGTCCTATTAATGCACGCGAGCAATATCGCTCTGAACTTAATTTTCTTTAAAGAGGGGCGAAAAACGTTACCTGTGATGAGGAGATCATTCAGGCCAAGAAACACCTAAAGCCTCCATGACTCCTTTGACAACCAGCGTCTCCTCCTCACTATCAATAAAGACAGCCCCAACGATAGCCTCCATGGTAGACGCCATGGGGCCCGGGTAGACTGTGTTTCCTTGAGATCGATTGGCAAATACACAATCTGCTAGGCCTAGGGAAAAGCCTCGCTGCGAAAGATAGGCGTTAGACGCTTTGTCCGATACAGCATTGTTTATCTGACCTGCGAGAAAGCACAGATATCACATATCAATTAGCGTCATCTTACATACTATGGTAGTGACAAGTCATCACTTACCACGCGTCGCATGTCGACGAAGGCCCTCCTTGACAAGAATCAACTTAATAACACTATCACCAAGTAGAGCTAAGTCCTTGTTCCCATTTTGATGGATACTATCAGCAAGCTGTAATGCTCGTCGAAGTCCAAGTCGGTCTTTGAATCGATAAGAAATAATGTCCTCAGCCTTCGCGAGATTTCCATCTCCAAGAGAACTTGAAGTAGAATTAAACATGGTTGATGGCGGCTAGGAGAGAGAAAGTTGGAAGGGATTTAGAAAATCACGTTGAACAGTTGGCAAGAGAAAGAATTTCTCTATTGTCACGCAAGCTTTAAAAGCTACATACTGTACTAGTAGGATGGTTGTAAGGGGTGATGTACTAAGTAAGGGATAAATACCTAGGTATAGTGATGTCATCTCGGATTACGAAGTCGCAGAATCGGGCTGACCATGGGTCTCGCAGACTGCTAGGAGTATAAGTAGCAGTTCTAAGATTTAAGACCCTAGGGATTCGTCTTTTACCTAGCCTAGATACTTCACGTTAACTCGTTTCTCCAATTATTGTTAGGTTCAATCTATGTGACATACTACTACTTGTACTACTAGTAGGTATTATCTGAATGTCCCAGGTGGTAGTACTAGTATTGTAGTAATAATGAAAAATCCAATAGCAAGCTTCAAGTTGAACTTGAATCTAGCAAACCTTATGACCTTTCAGATTCCGTTTCTACTCGATCCTTGAACGAATAGTCAATTCTATCTATCAATATAATGAAACAAAACTTGAACAAATTGAGCTTTAAGGCAATGTGACCAAACATTGTTTCTACTAGGACAAAGGCATTGTTGTACTTCCAGTTGAATGAGATGCATCAAAGGTTCAAATGGCCCATCATCTTGAAAGAGCTTAGATACTAGGCCTTTGTCAGACTTGAAAGCTATCTACCATAAAAATCTTCCAATGCTGGAAGCTCTCGAGATACTCTGAGTTCTAGTACTACAAGTAATGTACTTCCGGTATAAAAGGTCTGATACTCGTACCTAGTACACTATTCCTGGCACTGGCATCTTCAAAGTTTCCCTCGAATAGCAGCACTACTACTACTATTACATTCCATTGTACCATCGGTCCCCCTAGTAGTCAGTTGAAGTAGAACAAGCTCAACTGACACTATTTGAGTATCAATATCACAAATTATCCAAACTTCACTAAGAGTCTTATTTAACAGTTACTACTACACCATCACCATGGCCGCTCTACTAGTCGTCGACTTCTACACAACCCGAAGCCAAATAATCTCAACCCTCACAGACCAAATAGAACTATTCACAACTTACAAACCTACCACCAGTATCCCCGAAGACATCGCCGAGAACGTCAAAAGCAAATTACGGCACTGGCTCCATTCCATAGACAAATTCTCCGAAAGACTCCCACGAACGAGTCCGAGCCTGATAATGCCTCATGTATTTCACCAGATTGCACAGGTTCAGTTGGCGCTCAGCTGGGCAATTGCGACTTTTCGGGAATCGAGGTTTGGCCCGGATACGATGCAAGCGATGCGGGATGTTAAGGATCGGTTTGAGATGATTCAGGCTCCTGAGTGTATTGAGTTGCAATTCTTGGGTTATTGATTTTTCGTTGAGCGAACCGTGGTCTGAATCGTTGTATTTGAGCTACTACATAGTACTACAGTATATAAGACATTGCCAGTGTTTTCCACGACTACTACTACTACTACTACTAAGTTACTACTACTACTACTACTACTACTACTACTACTACTACTACTACTACTACTACTACTACTACTACTACTACTACTACTACTATTAGTATGGGTTCTGAAATTAGGGCAAGTGCACTACACTAGTGTAGTAGTCGTAGCTCACATAGCTAGAGGGTGCTTAGCAGGTAAAGCTACTATCAAGTACCAGAGTATCAAATTGAACATTTCGCATTCTTTATTGCATTGAATTTTACTAGTAGATTGTGTACTACTAGGGCTACGAGGGTACTACCTACTAGGGAATAATACAATTGTATGGGTGTACCTAGTAGATAGTACCTCAAGTGTCCAGCAACTTGAAGTTGAGACTCTTACGCTACTGGTCGTAGGACTGGTACTAGTAGTACTAGATAATTTGAAGTAAACCCAACGAACAAGGACAATTCTCCCAAAAAGCTATGCTATTCAATGCGCGGATATCAATGCTACTACCAGTAGTCTCTAGTAGTGCCAAAACCAACAACCTATCTCAATCACAATATCAAAATTCTCAAATCCCAACGCAACCCAATGAACCGTACCAAATCACACTGTACTGATAATAAAAACCGAACCAGAACCTAAACCTCACTGCAAAGAAACATTTTGCACTGCCTCCTCAACACTAACAGGACCATTAGGACCCGCTTTCACCTCAGACCCAGATCCAGATCTTCCATCGCCATCAGCCGGCGAAACCAATAACGTCGGCGAAGTCGGCGAAGTAGGTGAGAATGGATCAGACTGTTCCCTTTCTGGTAAATGTGATGAGATCTGCGAGACGGATATAGAGCTCATTGCTACGGCTTCCGCTTCGCTTTCCTTCGGTTGATTGCCGCTGCCATTGACGCTGCCACTGCCATTACTAGCTCCGCTTTCAACAGAGTCACTAGGATGATGCTGTTTGACTCGTCCCGAACGTCTTGTTTTAGGCGGTAGTGGTTTCTGACCATGTTTACCGATTCCCGCTGGGGCCGTGGGTCGGTGGTGACTAGATGAAGGTGTTGTTTGAGTTGAGCGACGAGGAGGCGGGACGGCGGGAGGCGGATTTGACGCTGAGCGACGTGCGTGGCCCGGTATTGGCGGTGCCAGTGAACTCGAAGCTGAATTCCGCCTATTGCTTGGTCCCGTTGATAGGGAAGATGGTGTCGTGGGTATAGGCGTTGTCGGGGCTGTGTGTGTTGTTATGGGACTGATTTCCACTCCCTCTGGGATGGTGTTGTGATCGCTGCTTGCGCCTGGTGAATGTTGGTCTTCGTCATCTACTGCGACACGACGACCGCGCCAGCGTCTTGTCTTGGGCGGTTCTGGTTTGATCTTTGGTGGGCGGAGGGTTGGGGCTTCGGCGATGAGGTCGTGGGTTGTTTGGCCTCCGTGTCGACTTGGGGTTATTATGCCTGGTTTTTCGTGTTGGGAGGCGACGGCTTGGACGCTTAATGAGGAGGAGTTTGCTGGTTCTAGATGCATGCCTAAGCGTTGTGCGGTGCTGAGTCTCCTGTTTGAATCTGGTGCTTCGGATGAGGCGCGTGAGTCCATCGAGTCCATTCGTGTTGGTGATGCTGTTCCGGGTGAGCTGGCGACGGTACTGGTACGCGAGATCGTCCGAGTTACATCGATTGGTTCGATGTCCACGGGGGATTCTTGCTGGGCAGATTCATCAAGGACAGTCTCAATGGTGGCGGTGACAACTGGGGGAGGCATTTCTGGCGTTGGGGCAGAATCAGGTTGTTTCACGTCACGTAGCCATGGTACCGTGGCGCATCTGTTGACAAGGCGTCGTGTGGTCTCGTCAACCTCTTCAAAGTGAAGGATCTTTTCCTGTTCTGCTTCATCTCCGTAGGAAACCTGCCCTCGAGCAAGAATGCTTAGTAGTCTTCTGAGCTCATCCCGTTTATAATGCGGCGGGGAATGGAGTTGGGTATGTGCTAAGAGGGGGTATAGGACGCGCAGATAAGTATGTCGCAAAGCAGACGCTTCCTCAGGCAAATCGAGGAGGTTTCGGATCAGAATGTCGACCAAGACATGAAGGTCATTCGTGAAGAAGTACTCATATGTGCTAGGTGTCGTGAAAATCAAGTACAACAGTTTCAGTGTGAGTAGTTGTAATGATGTCTCCGCTTTTCATGTCTCAGTTAATAGGTCTTGCAAGCGGAGTCGTGTGTCATACCTTCACGGTTTATAAGTAGGATAATATTTTCTCCAAATGTTTTGTATAGACTTCCATGAACCGACAAGATCTTGATTACCTTGTTGGTCAATCGACTGGAAGAAGACGCTTCATCCACAGGGTCATGAGCGGATATCATAAATTGCTCATTGAGAACCAACTGCGTTGTATTAGCTTTGGTCACAGATTCAGATAAACTGGGGAGTCACTTACCAAGACACGAATGACGGGGTAGTGGTAAGGATCCGTGACATCGAAAGAGAGGTCTTCGATGATATCAAACAAACAACGAATGAAATCATCGTCCACAAGCACTAATACAAGATCCTAGCTGTCAGCCACACATATATACTAGACTAGCCGGTTTTAAAATACCGACGCAGATCTGCAATAACTCGAACTCACCCAGATCTTCAATTCTCACACGTTGTATCCTCGACATTTCATATAATAAATCCATGCATAGCCGGTGGAGGCCCGCCCCACCATCCATTTCATCCTTTCGCAATGCCTGGATCAGTTCTAACAACCGCGCGAATGCACCCTCACTATTCATCATCTGTAGCGGGACTTCATTCTGTCGGCTGTCGAAGAGGAGAAACGCCGCTATCAGGTGTAAGGTATTCGGGTCATCTTCTTGTAGGAGGCCGTAGATGATCTGTCGACGAACGTAATCGGCGTGTGCAGCGAAGATGGTAGAGGCGAAGAGTCTATAGGAGCAGCGCGAGATATCGTAATCGGTACGAAGGTATTTATCTAGGCGAGGATAGTTAGCTGTCGAGCTCTCAGACCGGTTCTTCGACACCGGTTGGAGAAGCAGCAGCACGAGATGAGGCAGAAGGGCAATGTGTCACCTTTGTACTGGGTCGTGAAACTCAGGTAAGCGCGCAGGGCGTCGTCGATAAGATCTTCGGTTTCGCAAGGCTTGGAGACAATCGCTTCGAGTTCTGACAGGCGTTAATTGGGAACAAACGGTTCACAGTGACGATCGTTCGAGAGGCGGGAATCAACCCCGATCAGCCGCGCAGTGCAACGCCAGAGCAACTTGAACAAAACAACCCCCCAAAACAAAAAGTGAACAGCAGGACTTACCATTCCAGAACTGTTCGAGCTCCGAAACCTCGGGCTCCATTTCCCACCGAACTCGATCTGCGTCTGCGGGGCGGTGTCAGAGCACTCATCCCGTCTTTGTATGTCGGAGAGGAGGTTGGAGCTGCGGAATGAGTTGGAGGCGGGGGAATTCAGTCCCACTGCGGGTACGCTTGGCCCGACTCTCTTTGGTGATGGCATAGGGCTAGAGATTGTCAGTGTTCAATGTTGGTTTCGGGATTCGTTTTCTTTTTATGGAGTTTCTTTGGGAATTGTTTGTTTATTTGATTATGCATTGCCATATATAGAATCTGAAAGGCTAGATAACAAACAAAACTCATGATATCAAGGTGATGCAGACTTGGATGTTTGGTGCCGAATTCAGGCCAGCAACACCCCCACGGCATAATTTTGATTATCAAGACTCTATTGAATCCTTTGTCTTTGTCCTTGCTACCCATCACTGGGTAATTTGTATAGACTAGATCAAGGGGAAGAGAAAACAAAGGGTAAGGAAGATGAAAAGAGAAAGAAAAGAAAGAGTATATGCATTTCAATCATGGTATCACTATGCAGACGGCATTTTCCAAAAGACAAATCAAACTACTAGAAAAGAAAAGAGAACAAAACATAACCAAATGTGATCATGAAATCGGGCGAAGGAAGGGGTGTGCTTCGGTGTTTCTGGGAAAAGGTCAGCTTTAGTTCTTGATCGGGTCGCAAGGAGAGGGACGAGAATAACTTACAGGACATATTTATCAAGATCAACCACAGTAGGATCAGCGAAGAGTAAATAAAAGTACTTCAACGTCTCCGCCAACCAGAAAGACTCCATAGAGTTCTTCTGTCGTGGCTTCTCGGATGTCACGTCGCTGATGGCGGCATTACCAAGCTCAGTGCGAGTATGCTTCACAATCGACTGGAACATTGCCCAGCCCTTTTGGCGCCAGTACTTGTCACCGGTCAATCGGTACATGATAAAGACGGATTCAATCGCCTCGGGTCGCAAGTAGTAGCCCGGGCTACCAATGCTAACCATACCAGGTGGGAAACGATCCGAGACTCTGGTCTGCGATGATGGAGATCCCTTCACGGGTCCCTGATTTGGCGTGTTATCGCGGTTCAACAAATTATCTGTCTCGCCACCAGCATGGGTCGGCGTTGGCTTAGAAATGGGGATGGCGGAGGGTGTCGCGGCCAGACCAAGTCCGGATAGATCGCGCTTCCATGAGAGACCGTCATCGTGTGGGTTCAATGATCCAGGCATGGGCAGAGGAACGCTCTTATCTCCTTCAACGGATTTCGAAGGACGACTTTGAGAGTTCAGTTTCACCCGCTCGCCGTACGTGCTTTCGCCATTACGGAACTGAGCTGCGGCTTCTGAATCCCGGTAGTCAGAGTGGTCGGGAGAAGAGGTATCATAGTGAGCCTCGTCCCAGTCACAGGGCGTCTCTGCACCACAAGGCCTCATGCGGAAAGTCTCAGGCATGATTCCGGTCTTGGTGGATTCGTAAGCCCATACGCACCCGTCAGTCAGCTTATACGCGAGGTCCATGTCGTTGTCGAGGCCGAAGATCTTGGCACCAACAGCAACCATTCCTCCGACAAAACATGTGAGATGGGTACCCTCATAGATGAGATCTTTGGGAAGGGGACCATCGTTGCTCAACAAGCTCAGCTGTCCAGTGGATGCGATGAAACGAACATCACGAGCTCCCTTGGCCATGGGACGGAATAACAAGTTCTCGCGGATAGCATCCATTGCCTTCTTGTACATGGTCTTGTATTGATCATTCAAGCCACCCAACAAGAGATACTCCTTGGGCAGGTATTCGTAGGTCGAGTCGGCCATGGCACCGAGAGTATACTTATTATCACGAGGGAATTGAGGCATCGTAAGACCACCATCACACTGGTCCTGGGTTTTAGTTTCAGAGGACGAAACATCGGCACTACCAGAGCTTGTATCAATTTTCGAGCTACCCGGTCCATGATTGTATGTAGCAGGCTCCGCATTTGTCAAGTCGATATCAGCCTCGCGTTTCAATTCCCATTCATGATCCTCAGCGGTAATTGTGGTATTGGCCGAGCGCTTGATTTTCGGGGGAGAGCCTCGAGAAGGACTGCCGACGCCATAATTGGTCTTAATAGGCGCGGTACAACCTCCGGCATTCACGCGCATGGGCCAGAGACCCGGTATATTGGTCTGATCTTGCAGAGATTCAAGCTCATTGGTGATGCGCGCAATCGCATCGTAATACTTGTCTTCTTTGGTAATCTGTGCGAGACGAGTGAATTCCATAGAAAGAGACCCAATTTCCGCCAAACCGGATGTCGACGATGCCAGACGACCACGGACTCTGTCATCACTGTCGAAAAAAGTTAGTGATATGCTCTGTCGTTAAGGATAGGTCTTCAAAAACTTACGCGCCCCATTTGTAATATAACTTAGGCATGCGGTTCGGGGTGTCGAAGATTTCCATCAGGATTTCTGCCAATTCCTCGGCTTTCTCCAGTAGGACCGAGTGACGTTGACCAGAGATATCATAAGCACTGAGGAAACCACCCAGATACCGGATGACCGTCTCAAAGACGGGAATCTCATCTTTATACAAGGATGTAGTAAAGTCAATCTTCTTGATTTCATCAATTGCCTCCGAAAACTCATCCTTGAGATCCATGATCCACAACGAGTCAAGCGTGTCCACCAATGTCGCGCCCCAGCCCATAAATGGATTCTTCGTTTGTCCGGTGAGCGGCTCGAGTTCGTCAGCGCCCATGGCATACTTTTTGTATCCTTGCCACGCGTGGACAAATTCGGCCTTGACCGCGCTCAGTTGTTGCAGGCGCTCCTGCTTGTCAACTGTAGACTCATCCTTAAAGCGGGCTTGTAATTTCGGGATGGCCTGGGCTGGACCCTTGGGCAGCTTGATCAGATCGGCGGGTGAGAGTGGGAACTGCTCAGGATGTTTCTTCCAGTGCGGAATCTTTTCCTCCGGGTATGCGCCAGGGTGTGGTTCGTAATGAGCGTCATGATCGAGGGGTTTGCTTGATCCCGATTCAGGTTTAGAGGGAGGGATGCCGGCGTGCTGTGAGTTATCATTGTATGTTGAAGGAGGTTCCTTGTGGCCGTTCACAATTGGCTTTGCAGTGTCGGAGTCGTATTTATTCGAGGGAGCCTCCAATGGCTCTTTACTCTTGATTGAGTCTTCGGGTATCTTTTCATCATGTTGTTCATTCACAGAAGCGTTTGGTACAGCGGGCTTGGGCTTGGGCTGTTCCTCGGCAGATGATGCCGATCCGGGGGAGCTGTCGTGGGGCACAAACGGAGTGTACTTGGAGTTATCGTCGGCGGGAGCCTTTAATGGTGGCGTCGAGTCGTCTGGTTTGGCATTGGGATAAGCAGGTACTGGCGGCTTATCCTCGGGAGACTCGAGAATGACCGAATCTGACCAGTCGCGCGACCGGGTGAAATGGAGAAGAGCGAGGAGAAAGACCGCGGCGAATACAATCTGCACTCGATAGCGGCGAGCGCGAAACATGGTGCCGACACCCTCTCACGAAGGGGAGGGGAGAGAGTATATGTACTAGTATGATTAGGGGGAAAGACAGGATATGAGGAGGGGAATGGAGGGGAGAGAAAGAGAGTTGGATCCTCGACAAGAACAAGAAGCAGAAGCAGAAGCAGAACCGAGGAGATTCCGATCTGAGGAGAAGCTGAGAACTACTGAATGTCACGAGACAAAACCCGCAAATAAGAGACGGAGAGTATCCACTTGGAAATCTACTTCAAGTCATTGTTTAACTCTGATTTCTTCTCTCTTACTTTTACAATTACTACTCCGTACTCTCTTTTCTTCTTCTCTTCTCTTCTTCTCTTCTCTTCTCCTCTTCTCTTCTCCTCTTCTCCCGTCTGCAACTGTGGCTTCTCTCGGCTGCGTGCACCCCTATCACAAAGGCCAGAGAGTCCCAACACCCTCGCATATGCTAGCCAAGAGCCGAATGTCTCCACCGAATTAGCCCAGGGGCTATTGAATGGAGAAGGCAAAAATGGATCAAAGCCATAGACGAAGCATCCAGCAAGGCTAGCCAACTGGCAACAGTCCTGCGATTAAACAGCCCCCAACTCAGGTTTTTTTTTTCTTTTTCTTTTTCTTTTTCTTTTCCTTTTCTCTCTCGCCCCACCGCAGACCATGACTTTCGAACATCTTCAAACGAAGCAAATAAGTGCGGACCCTGAGTGGATCAGCAAGGGTCCCCGAGGGTCCAGGCCGAGTAGCCTATCATCGTTGTGCTTGACAGCCTCCCAGGGTAACCCAGGGTCTCAGCCGGTGTTGGTCGGAACATGCATTAGCCTACATTAGTATTCTGTATACTCCGTTTACAGAGAACTGAATAGCCTGCTGTACACTACTCCGTAGTGTACATACTACTGTAGTAGTCTCGTTTTCTCTCCGCTTTGTCTCAGAATACTTGCCAAGACTCGGTCCTCCAAGTACATAAGCCCCTGAGCCCCCGACTTGCGGGCTTACTTCCTTCACTCCCGAGAGCCTTTCAGTAGGCTCTCGGTCAAACCCCAATATCCTCTCCAGGTGCAAAAGATACGTCTCTCGTTCTATACTATGCAGGCGTTGAACTTGAACCTTGAAAATCCTGGCTAGCGCAAGCCGGCCCCCGGGTCAATGCCCACGAACTTGAATTCTTCAAGTAGTACTAGTATGGATGGGATGGTCACCACGAACCTTTGGAAGGCTCATATCCATATCTTATACTAATGTCTCACCTGTCAATAACTTCAACTTCAGCCAACCCGCTATAATAGTAAGGGCCTACCTAGGTGTCAGAGCACCTGGTTCGCCTCGCGGGTACAGTGCTAGTACTACGGGCGTGGAACTTGAACTTGAAGTTATTGACAGTACTAGTACTATTGAGACATGTAAGATATATGAGCCTTCATGATGGCCCTCTCATACTAGTACAAGAACCTTGGAACCTTCCAAGGTTCAAATGGAATTCATGAAGTTCGCATTGACCCGGGGGCCGGCTTGCGCTAGCCAAGATCTCCAAGGTTCAGGTTTGATGCCTGCATAGTATGGAACGAGAACGTACTACTACAAGAAGTGCGGAGGCGGAGGCGATTTTCGCCTCCTACAACACAAATCTTTTAAGTCTAAAAGAACAAAGCTCGAAATTAGCCAGTTGGTAACTCAGAAGTTTTGCCCGGGGTACCCTCGCGGTGGCCCTGCGGGCTCGCTCGGGTTCATGCGGGCAACTGGTTGGAAGCACTACTAGTATCCTTTGGTTTGGTAGTTGGTACCTACTAGTAGGTAGTAACTTGAACCTTGTAGTTGCTCCGCAGTATTCTTGTGAAGAGTAACTTATTAGTATTAGAGGCGGCACAACAACCTTGGTTGCTCCCTTAACCACGATTGTCTCCAGCAGCGTGGATTTAAACTACTACGTGTCCACAGTGTTACAGATAATCTTTGCATAGTCATAAAACAGAAACAAGAAGCACCGCTAGGCTTCAGCTAGAGGCATATTAAATATGGCCAAGAGTCAATGTGAACTAGGGCTACCCCAGGGGAGATTATCTATCTACCCTGGTACTACCTTAGGAATCCTACTACTAGTTAGGATACTGGAAGCGTCGCACCAGCATAACCTTGAAATTCGGTGACTCGGAGTGCTAGTTGCTACTTGTAGTACGTGCGTATCGAGGATGTGCAATAATTCAAAGCAAATGGATGTATGTAGGAACCTCGAAAGTACCTAGTGCCCAGTAGTAAGGACCTGATGTGAATCGTCTAGCGCTAAAGTAATCTCCAAGCTACGCAAACAATCAAAACCCCAAAGGGCAAAAGAATCATTAAGAAAAAGGTCATGGGGGTATCGCTAGATCCCTACTGTCGTCCGACGACCCTCGGTGTTGGCCTTTTGGAACTGTTGAATTAATCCTAGCACCCCTGCCCCTCCAGCAATATCGTCGACATTCTCCCCCTCATCCTCTTCGTCAGCTTGTTCATCTTGTCGGTTCATGCGCCACGAGTCTCCAAGACTGCTTTCTCCCGTGCCGACGCCACCACTGGAGGCACCAGTTGCTCCTAGTTGTCGGGTGGTGGAATCCTGGGCGTCACGGCGTGGGGGCTCTTCGTCGTCAAGAATAGTGTCATTCACGGGATTCGCCAGACGAGATCGTGGATGTGGACTAGATCGCATGCCCGTTCGGAAACCGGAAGTCGAGGGTTGATGATGTGGGTCTAGCAAGATAGACGGCGCTGGGGAACGTTGATCGCCCATGGGCACTGGCCGGAATCGGGAGGCGCCAACGATCGATTGTGGGCCAAAGGGACCACCTGCTGGCCCCGGGCGATGGGCGTGATCGAACCGATCGGGGCCTACTCCAAGCTCGGCGGCCGAAGGAGAGCCCAGCGTGGGGAGATTCGGAGGTGGATGGAATGGTCGTCGTCCAGCAGGTTGTTGGTTGTTGCCATAATGGTCTAGGAATCCATAGTACGATGCCAACATCTTGCCATCCTTAGTGGAGAAGTAATCGGCTCGCAGGTCCTGTTTAGCAGGTTCTCGTCGGCTTTGAGACATGGCATTGGCCCCCTTCTTGAAGTCAAAGACGGCAAACGAGCAAACGTATCCCAATCCGTCCACATGGATAGTGAACTCCCGGAAGAAATCAATCAACCGGTCGCTACACTTCGGGAGGCTGAACCATAGCACGAAGGGCGTAAAGATCATGCTCAGGATTTCCTCCAAGAAGATGACGATCTTCATTTGGTAAAGAATGGCAAATTCTTTACGTACATCATCGCTGTGTAATCGGCCTTTCCAGGCCGAGGGGAAATAGTGAGTGAAATCGATCAATTCGAGCAATGCATATTCGGGGTCAAAGACGTCCGTCTCCTCCGGCGCCAGCCCCCGAGCAAAAGCCCAGACTGTACCAAATATACCGAGGTAGAACAGGACGGTGCGATCAGGGCTAATTTCAAACCCAAGGAAAAGCTCCGGGTCTATCACAGAGGCGAGAGCAAGCACAGATGCCAGGGCTCCAGATATGAAGGCAATGAAACGAGCGACCTGGATAGTTTTGTCCTTTGGAAACTGGTCAATATAGCGACTAGCAAATGGATAAGACATATTGGTGCGACGCTCGAAAATATGCCAGAGTTCATTGAACTCGCGAAACTTCCACTCCGCCAGCGGAGTGTATTGGCGGGATCCGATCTGCGCTGGACTCTTCTTGAACTCATTGAAATACCGGAAAAAGTAATGCATTAAGAAGTAGACGACAATGAACGGCGCAACAATGATGTTCATGATGCCAGCAAAAATGAAGCGACGTCTCAGTCCGTCGCTTAGTGCTCTTCGATGGGTATCTTTGAGGAACAGAGTTCGTAACTGGCCTTGCTCATTAAAAACGTAGTCCATGATGCAGAGGTTCAGATTCCACTCCAATGTTCGTGAGAACAGTTGTCGGTTCCTCAGGAAAGGGATCGGCAGAGTCAGGTCTAGAATGTCTTTGTTCACAAGCGCGATCATATAATTTTCTTTGCGCATCAGACGATTCGCAATGTCATGGGCATCCATTCGCTGTTTCGACTGGCTACCCAAGAATCTTCGATGTTTAGCCGAAACTGCGGCGGCAGTGGCGGGGTTGGAATCGCGAAGACCCATCAGTCGATTCACAACCTCCTGCCAGGAGATAGTTTGAACTTCAGCATCAGAGACAAGAAGAAGGTGGAGATAGAAGTCATGCATGTGCCACAGTCTTCGAATGTCAAGTAGGTATTGGAACAGTTTTCCGATCCAGAAGAAGCTAAATAGCCAAAGGAGGAAAGTCGCCGAGCCGGACATATTTGCAGTACATTTGGGCACAATGATTTCGTCCAAACTCTTGCTTCCTCTAACTTTGTGGTAATTGACACAGTTTGTCAAAAAGGTGGAGAATCCAACGACAAATGCGAACGTCCTATGGCCGATTAGCTGCAGCAAAGAGAAAGTGTGCTTCGATGACATACAATAGATTTAAAGTCCGACTCAGTAGAATAGACCAAAATCCATTTCCAAGAAAATATGTATACACGTCTTTCAGGAAGTTGTCCAAGTCTTCAACGTTCGCCCAGCGCCACATGGCTTTCTTCTCGGGGTCGATATTAGAGAGACTGGGTTGTTGTACGTTGAGCCACCGTCGGATAGGATGTATAGATTCAGAAGCATATGCTTGTCGATCTCTGCGTGTTTCCCTTTGCGGTTGGCTGTGGGGAGGAAGAGGTTGAGGACTTGGACTTCTCGAGTGGCTAGGCATTTGATGAGGCGGGGGAGGAAGGTGCGCCTTCAACACTTCGTCATCGTCACCTTCGACCAACAATGACATAGGAACATCCTCATCTCTATCGTCCATTTCATATCCTTGTTGTGAGGCCTGGGTCATCCATCGTGGCTTTGACGACTTTCGACGGCGGGATACAGACGGAGAACCAGGATGGCCAGGAGCTCGCTGGGGGTTTCGATCACCTAGTAAAGCTGCCCGAGGACTTGAGAGTTGACTCTCCCCTGCATCTGCCAGCGCATCTTCAAGTTCCCTATCACTAAATGGTTCTTGGTTGTCCTCTCCGCGGGCCATCCCCGCACGCTCTTCGATATCAGATGAATCGGAGTCGGCATCGTGTTGTTGGATCGTTTGATAGACGGAGGGTGAGTCTGGTGGAGGGAGGAAACGCGAAAGAATATTTGAGGACATCATCTTATATCAGACGGGGGCTGATATTGTCGTCCCCGGATGTCATCGCCACGAATATGCGAGTTGGAGGGGGTCGTCAACAAGGAGATAAGGAGATGCGGAGAACGAAGACCGGTTATCGTTCTGACAAGAGGGGTTTCATGCGGGCATCAGCTGTTCCAAGGCGGGTTTGGTGGCGGGGGGTGGTTAAGATGGTTTGGGAGGAATGTTGATGGGAGAGTGATGTGTGATATCTCGCATCTGATTCTGTCCGTATGAAGATGAAAGTAGGTCACCAGAGCTTCCTCTGATCACTCACTGATCAGCTGCCTCCGATTTCTATGACATAATCGGGGCGATCTGATATGGTGCCTGATATACGAGGCACCAAAGCCATCAGCGGTTCAGGCCACCAAGCCGAGATGCGGGGGATTTATCCAAAGACAAAGACCACGAAAAGGTATGCACTGTACTCCGTACACTACTTTGTTTATCCGAGAAAGTGCAAAAGACCTTGTTCCAGACTCTCGTTGGTAACTTGGGCGGAGACTTCAAAAGTTCTAGATTCTTCAAACACTGAGGGAGTTCCCCCAAAGTACGGAAGCGCTTTGTCTAGTTCTAACCTAAGAAACTAGTACCGATCATGATGTACGGAGTACAACAAGTTGGATCAGCCATGACTCAGTTAAGTCCATTGATGATCCACTATATTACTCTGTGCATGCTCCATACTATTGACTGACTTCTAGATAGGAACTACTCCGTACTTGACTACCTTATCTCAATATCCTACGGCACTTCTTCTCAGATAGTGCAGTACCTGGCAGTACTGTACGACATGTCCTACTCTGGACAATACCGAAGAGTCCAGCACATTCAAGTTTGACCTTGACTGACTCGGAATAGGAGTCAAAAGGCACTACTAGAATCCTCCTGACAGGCTTGAAGGAATCAAGGAAACTCTCACAACGCCTCAAGCGGGTCCACTTATCGGGAATTTCTCTTCCTGGTGCTTTTTCGGCAAAGAGTTACGGTCAACCGGATGTTGATTCCCTTGAACCCGTTGGCTGGCGCCGGCGCAATCCACCCCGTCCCTCTAGGCTTATGCACAAATGTTACGGAGTGCAGGTAGAAATTACCTTGTTCTATTAGGTGGCCTCCACTCGGATATTTTGTACTCTGTACTTGACCCCTGGGGGAGATCGCCCCCTCCTCTCCTCTCCTCTTCTCACCCACCAACCAGGATCCCTGTTCAAATGGGGGGCGCCAGCGCCTGAGCTGCGACCAAATGCATGGTCTCTGTACTTTTGAAATTAGACCGTGTGGAGAGAGGAAAAGGATAGCAGAGACAATCCGGAACATCCGCGACCAGGGATGTCAAGAAAGTACTGCCAGTGTTGTATCTGTACCTGTACCTGGCCTTGTCCTGTAAGTATTGGCATACTGAAGTACATACGGAGTAAGTAAGAATAGTAATACCAAGAGGCGAAGTTTTGCGGTTTTGGGCCCCCAAAAAGTATCTGATCGACGGTCTAATTGAGTCCTTGGCTTTCATGATTCATGAAGGAAGCTCAAAAATTAATAGTGTGTAATACTGGTAATAAAAGATTAGAATTCTCCGGAAGTCTCAGCCAACGATGACCTCGGGAAATGGGGAATTGCAGCCTGCCACGCAATACCGTATAAAAGGCAAATTGGTAATTAGTGAGTCTGACCATCGCGGGAAGGGCGCTACACAGTCACCGTGTGTTGTATAATTTAGGACGGCTAGGAGATTGCATTTGATGGTGATGTACTCACTCACCTGTGTGCTAAGGGAAGAGGAGATAAATGACCAATATAGATGTTCCCTTGAGGTTCAATTGGGGATTTAATCAATCAATGGAGTCACGAGAGTCGACGGGCTCAAGTTGAAGATCCATTATAAATGGTCAATATGATTGCAATTGGCGTGACATGGGTTCAAACCCATATCATAACAAGAATCACTAGGAATTAATCTAGTGATTCAAATCCCCTTAGAGCATCTCTCCCTCTCTTCCGTATCCCCGTCGAAGAGGAGATCAAGGTAGGCGGGATTCCGTGGGTACAAAACGGAAACCAGCAGACAATTAACTTCGTCAAGTTAAATCATCCCCAAGCTAGTCCTGGAAATGGAAATAGTAGAAATGGGATAGTACTAGACTTGCGGTCAGCAGAATCTCACGGTAAAGTGTAAATCAGAGTAAATGCATAAGGGAGAGGAGAGTAGAAAGTAGAGGTGAGGTGAGTAGTAAAGAGAGAGTAGAGTAGAGTAGAGAGAGAGTAGAGTAAGGTGTAGCACCTCAGCTTTCCCGCCAATCCACTTCGTCTCTCCCTCTCTTCCCCTCCTCTCCTCTCCCACACCCAACTTCAACCTTCTTCTACCCTCATTATCGCCTTCCCCCTTCCATACATCTCGGTACGGCGCGTCACTTTTTTGACGCCCAACTGCCCGGGCTGTCTTCCCTGGAGGATCTGCATGAAAACACGGGCACTCGCACCCACAAACAACCCCTCCCTACTTCGACCGCCCCCCTCCAACACAGATCCACTGTTGACCACCTCCCTCCGATTTCAAAAGGGACTGATGAAGGTGTGTGCATATGCGTGTGCGTGTGCGCGCGCGCTGCTCTCCTCTCTCTCTCTCTCTCTCTCTCTCTCTCTCTCTGTCTTTTCCAAAATGCCCCCTTCGTCTACTCTCGTTCACTGCCCCTCCCTCCTCCTTCTTCTCCCTCAGCCCAATAATAATGATATCACGCACTGTTCCTATTTCCCCCATCTCTCCGGCCGCCCTCGGGTTATAATTAACCTTCCCAGCAGCGATATCACTTCGTTCGATCACTCACTCGAGTAATTGCTTACTATTTTTGCTAGTTTTTGCATCTCTCAGACAAACGACGGTGACCCGCACCTCCTTTGTCTCTGTTTTGTCGCTTCCGCCCTTTCGACCGAATGTACGATTACGAACCCCTACCAATGCCCGGACTCCATGTTTTCTTCTAGCAATTTTCTCGACAAAAGCGATCCTCAATTGTTCATGCGCAACTGAGAAAACGCTCCCCTCGGGTACAAACTATATACAAATACACATCTCTATACAATTCGACCGTTTTGAGGTTGTCCAGGGCCGCGCCGAGTCGTCCATCCCCCCTCGTTTGCGCGGGCTTTCCTACCACGCTCCCGTCGGCTCATATTGAGCTTCCGACTGGACAGGATGGAGTCCGATAACCCGAATGGGTATAATAATGCTGGGAAGCGGAGTTCAATGCACCAGGCCTTGCATAGCCGGCCTGTCGAACGTCGGCCCAGCAAGAAGTCATCATCCCGCGATCGTCACGGTATGGTCTACCCAGACAGTTTTCGAGAAGCGAGCATTCGAACTGTAACTCCGGAATCTCATTCCCCTTTATCCGATTCAGAACATCTTACGAGCAGCGCACCCTCCCCACGGACCACTATGCGATCGCGCACGGTCGAGCGACGCGAGGAAGACACGTCGGTTGAAACGAGAAATCAGCGCACACGATCACGGACAGCGACCTTGGATGAACAACGAAGCGAGCTCCCCTCCAACACCTTCAAGACCAGAGCACGGATCGGATCGGTAAATGCAGCCAGTTCATCTCAACCCAAACCCACAACCGCCCCCGAATCCCAAAGCGCAGACGAATCATCAAGCATCGGCTTCCCATCAATCCATTCACCGAATTTCACCGGATCGGCTCGACAACGACTAGGCAAGTCTGCCGGGCAAGCCGCTTCATTAGCACACAGTCAAGCCGCCTTTGCATCTCCCCTTTCGAATACCGACGCAGCAAAGATCTTACAGCTAATGAAGACCACCTGTGGGCGTATGCATGGAATCTTGTCATTTCGAACAACGTCGAACAACGCATCATCTTCGAATTCCTGGACATCTGGATACTGTGCGATCAATGTCGCCACCGGTAGTCTTATTTACCAAGCCAAGGGTGAGCCAGCATTAGCAAAAACTTTGATACCTGACCTGCGAGGATGTCGAGTGCGGACACATTACGACCCCGAATTACAAACAACCTATCTCAACGTTCACACATTCACATCCGGACTCGGGATACAGTTGCGGCCCCATGTTAGTGAGACGTTTGACTCATGGCTGGGAGCGCTGCTGTGCTGGCAGCCCATTCGCCCCAAAGGCGTTCAAAACAAAATGACAAAGCCCCAAGAAGTTGTAATTGGTGACCGACGAATTCCCGAGCGCCGCCGAAACTCTGAGTCCTCTGCTCAACAAAAGGATGCGGCGATCATCAAAGTCGGCAAAATGCTGCTCTGGGATAAACCATCTGCGTCGGGGGCACGGCCCGTATCCGCCCGCCGTGTATCAACCTATCGACAATCAAGAGCTTTGTCTTCTTCATGGCAGAAAGTCAGTTGCACCTTACAGGAAAATGGTGTCTTCAAGCTCTACACCGAAACCGATCCCTCCCTCGTGGCACTTGTGCAATTGTCGCAACTCTCGCGTTGTTCCATTCAGCAATTAGATTCCTCGGTACTTGACGACGAGTTCTGCATTGCCATATATCCTCAATATACCGCTCACCCTGTCATTGACTCTGCCATGCGCCCCATATATCTTGCCTTGGAGACCCGCGTCCTGTTCGAAGTCTGGTTTGTTCTCCTCCGCGCGTTCACAATCCCAGAGCTTTACGGGCCCGAAATTCCGACAGAGGAAGAAGATCCAAACAAGACCCCCGAAGCCGAACCCATGGAATCATCCACGAAAGATTTGTTTAGAATTGAGAGGATCCTCAACTTGAGGGTCACCGAGGCCAAGCTTCTTCGTGCCAAGGAAGAGGATACGCCAAGAAGTCGGAAACAATCTAGGTCCCATGGTTACTCTGCACCTTCTCCCCCGAAGCCTAGCGACTACTATACCGAAGTCCTACTCGACGGGGAGATTCGAGCCAAGACTGCCGTCAAATATCGTACCACTAACCCCTTCTGGCGCGAGGACTTCACCTTCAACGACCTGCCTCCAGTGCTCTCCCAGGCCTCCATCTTGGTCAAAACAATGCACCCAACCCAGAGAGATTGGACTCTTATCGCACATGGTACATACTCGTCTGCCCAAGAAGCCAACGCAGTCAACATGCTCGACGATATACAAATCGCCACTAATGACGCGATCTTTGGTCGAGTGGATCTTCGCCTGGACGAACTTGAGCCCGGGGTCGACACCGAAAAGTGGTGGCCTATCTTGGATGACCATGATCAGGCTGTCGGAGAAATCTTTATGAAAGCTCGGATGGAGGAAACAGTCGTCTTGATGTTCGCAGAATATGCACCCATGCAGGAGCTTCTCCACTCTTTCACCAACGGTCTCACAATCAACATGGCCCAGCTGATGTCATCTGAATTGACACAACTATCCGAAATGCTCTTGAATATTTACCAAGTTTCCGGCAAGACGGTTGATTGGATATCGGCTCTGGTCGAGGACGAGATCGACGGCGTCCACAAGGAGTCTACTGCGAATCGACTTCGTTATACAACAAGGATACACTCCAATGATGCTCGGGAGCCAAGCCATGATCGCGAAATTCTCGTAAGAGACATGGGAAGGACAGCAACCGTGGAGGCTAACCTTCTTTTCCGTGGGAACTCACTTCTGACAAAGGCACTGGACCTTCACATGCGTCGACTTGGAAAAGAATATTTGGAATTGACCATTGGAGAGCGACTGCGCGAAATAGATGAGAGTGACCCTGAGTGTGAAGTCGATCCGTCGCGTGTACCACGTACCGAGGATCTGGATCGCAATTGGCGAACCCTCATTTCTCTTACTACTGGTGTCTGGAAGTCCATTGCAAACTCATACAACAACTGTCCTCCCGAGCTGAGGCGCATTTTTCGGCACGTGCGGGCATGCGCTGAAGATCGCTATGGCGATTTTCTTCGTACAGTGACTTACAGCAGTGTTTCTGGCTTTCTCTTCTTGCGATTCTTTTGTCCAGCAATTTTGAATCCCAAGTTGTTTGGACTTTTGAAAGGTATGGAAAATCTCACATTCACGAGGATCCCTATTTTTTTTAAATAAAAAATCCTTTGCTAATCTCGTTATAGATCATCCTCGTCCTCGCGCCCAACGCACATTGACACTCATTGCCAAGGCGCTCCAGGGTCTGGCAAATATGACAACATTTGGTAACAAAGAGCCGTGGATGGAGCCTATGAACAAATTCCTGGTTGGAAATCGATCCGACTTCAAGCAATTTGTCGACGATATCTGCAGCATCTCTGCGGATCAGCCAGCTCCGATCCCGACACCCTCATACACCACCCCTATACAGATCTTGGGTCGTCTGCCATCTACCTCACGTGAAGGGTTCCCGAGTCTTCCGTTCTTGATCGACCATGCTCGATGCTATGCCAATTTGATCCGTGTATGGCTAGAAGTGGTTCCAGGGCGTATCGCAGAGTTGGAAGAAATGGACGTCAACCTCGCCAGATTCCACGACCTTGCCCACCGCTTGCAAGAGCGTACCAAAGAGTGCTTGCATGGGGCCGAGCAAGCAGAGCGTCCAAATGGGACTCTCGAGGTCAAATGGGAAGAGCTCGTGGACTCAATGGAACGAGCAGTGACTTTCTATGATGAAACTTCCAGCAAACCAGCTACCCCGGCCCCAGATGCCCCAGCTGGAGGCACGACATCCTTCCCGCAGGACAAGCGTGGATCGATTGGCTTCTTCGCACCTCGCCCCGCCATGCCTCGGCGATCAACGGACTATGCTCCCGAGGAGGACGACACGCCACCAAGTTCATCATCAGCCACCTGGGATCAAAGCCGCATGCCATTCTCTATCCCGCGATGGTCAGATGCTCGTGATAGCACAGGAAGCTCAAAGAACTCCTCCACTTACTCCCTAGAGTACTCTGAGAACGCCAAGGCTCGTCGCGCGAGTGTCACTAAGGAGACTTCCAGCAAATATCGCTTCTTCGACTTTGTCCCAGCTCCTTCTCGGCGCAAAGCGAAGGACCGCGATCAATCCCACCATTCCCATGAGGACCTCCGGAATGAGTTTTGATCGTCAACGACGAATGGTTTCATGTTATCTTCTCCCTCTGTCATTTCTTTCTTTCCTCTACGTGCTCATGAAATCCACGCCATCTCCCCTTTCTGTCCATCTCTTTTCTCTCATCCTACTTTTTCCTTGCAACCCCTTTCTCCTTCCCATCCCTTTCTCCATGTCATGGCAGCATGTGTCACGGTGTTGATACCCTTCTCCCTCTCTATTTCTGTGTTTTCAGGTTTCACAACATCCTCTCTAAATACACCTCGTTATTGGCCCCCCCACCCACCTCTTGGAACGACATTTACTGGAGCCGCGAAAACAAAAAGATGATAAAAGTTCTTATATATAAGAATTGGTTTACCCTGGATCTGGGCCTGGGTCTTGAAATGGAGCACGATTACTACAAGTATTGTTGTTCTGTTCCCTTTTTTTTTCTTCTGAGGTTGTTCCCACGCGCATTTTCCGTGGGTTCCCAGGAGTGGATAGCGAGCCTGTATATACACCTTGATACTTTACTCAAATAGACGAAATGGACTTTTGGTTCTCGTTAGCATTGGATTCTTCTTGTACCTAAGTAGTAGCATCCTGTTGGGGGTTGCTTGTTGCATCAAGGCTGACTCTGTATTGTCACCTGGGCATGAACAGGGTTGTCTCTCGTCCAAGTTCCGACCTAATCACTAAAACAGTTTACCAAGGCCGTAAAGCTTTTGAGGGCATCACAAATGTCTTCTTATTCGAGTTGGATGAGGGCTGATCTTACTCTAACCGAAAGTAGTGCTAATTACCTGCCCAATGCATCGTAGGATGACTCGAAGAAGGGTAGGCTGAGCTACCTCTTGTTAAACACCTTACTACATGAACTACAGTTGCTCATTTGCACCGAATTGAACACCGATGAAAGATGTACACTTCAATATCGCTTTAGCTAATAGGTATTACAAAGATATTCCATTCAGAAACGGCAGAAGACTTCAAATCAACCAAGGGTGACCCGCCGTAAAACAATGAAGAAAAAAGGCCACCCATACATAAAACACACTCATCAAGAGAAGCCTGAGATAGCCAGATATTCCACCGTTTACATCCAAAGACAGAGTTTACCGCTAGCAGTACCACCAGCAACCCAATTCTTGCTACGATGAAACACAGCTACTGCAGGCACAGCGGTGATTCCCTCGCCGCCCAGCTGAGCCAATTGGTCGCCATCACCACTGTAGACATCGACAAAGCGGTTCATGTTACCAATGCAGAAGCGCTGGATATGCGATTGCGGGTTCAGTTGCCATTGAGGGCGAAGACTGTATTAACATAGCATTAGTCTCGTGTTTGAAGCGGGTAAAGGGGGGGTGGTTTTCGAGTATTGAAATCAAAGTAGTCAACTTACATAGTCACCCAGCGGCCAGTCTGACAGTTATGCCTGACAACAGTGTCAGGCTTGAATTCATCATCTTCCAAGCTGTGACCCTGCTTCCAAGATGAGAAGCCCTTAGCTCCGAGGTCGTATAGTTTCAACGTATCATCGTATGAAGAGGTGGCGATTTGGCCTGCAGCGTTGAATGCAGCGTGAGAGACGGATAATCGGCTCTCGTGCATTGCGACGGGGATGGGCTCCTTGTGTGACAGTTTGCGGAGATCCCAGACTCGCATGGTTCGGTCGAGACTTGCTGTTGCGAAGTAGTGCGGTTGTGAAGGGCAAAGAGTGAAACCACCGATTTTCTTCTCTGACAATTGCCATTCGGAGACTGTTTTTGCGGAAATCGGAGCGCGGGTGTCGTAACGACCAAATCCACCGTTGAGAGTGGTGAAATAAAGTGTGTTGGGGTCATCTGCGGCCATGTCGACGCCAGAAAGAGCCTCGTCATCGCTTGTAGACTCGGGCGCGTACTTCTCTACGCAGGTTGTCTTTTCAAGATCCATCTCGCGGATTGAGCTATCGTAACTTGCAGTGTAAAGATGGGTGGGCTTTGATGGATGGACCGTCATGCTGCAGATCGTTCGAGTGTGTGGCTTGAGAGTGGTGAGGACTGGGTCGGGGTCGTCATCCTCCTCATCGTCGACCTCTGGCTTTTCTTGCGATGCGTCAAATATACCAAGGTGGCCCATCTTGTCTCCGGCGAATATGAGAGGTTTGGTCTCGGAAGGGTGGAAGGTCATTGTGTATACTCGCTCAGGCGTGATTTTGATTCCTATAGTCAAATAATTGTCAGTATATGGATAATCATCTATAAAGCTTTTGTAGTAATATCGCGAGGAATATCATACTTGTCGGATCCCAGGTTTCCCACAGCGACATGCTATTCATCTCTTCTCGTAGCGCCTTCAAGTCCTTATCCGTAGTCTCCTTGATATCATCGTCGCCAAAGGTGCGTACATAAGGCTCAGCAACGCCCTTAGTGACAACATCCACTCCAATCAAACTATCGCCAGTGAGCTTTTGTCCTGCGATGAACATATCGTTCTGCGTGAAGGAATCCGTCCGGCGCATCTTCTTCGCCCGCTCCGCCTCTTTGATAGCTTGGTAGTCATCTTCCGCCTTGCGCTTCGCAACCTCACTCTCAGCCGCAATTCCTCGGATACGAGAAGATTGTCGTCGTGGCAGGTTCGATTCATCCTCCTCCTTCACGCGCTTCGGCGGGGCCTTCTTCTTCGGCTTCGGTCCATTGCTGCCGGGTGTTTTGGGACTGGAGTAGAACCCAGCAGATTGCGCCTCCAATTTCAAATTCTTAAGCAATGCATCGCGCTCCGCGATATTCGCAAGCCGTTGCTTCTCGAAGTCTGATAGTTCCTTTGTCATGGTGGGAGATTGAGACGAATGGATCGCAGATACAGTGCGAAATGCGCAAGTCAGATAGATCAATTGGACGGCGCGGGCAAAACGCGATGGGGAACAACGCGAAGTCACGTGGTCTATATGGTCGATATTCAATTCCCCAAACTTTTTTTCTTGTCGCAAAGCTAACAACAAAACAAATTGAAACTCGGCCTGCGCGCTTTTGGTTCCTGGGCTTGCTTCAATGGCGACGAATATCTCTCGGGCTTTGCTGCTCTCAGCAACTGCTAATACTGCGACACCCTTCCTTTACCAAACCCGAACCCTGTCGCCGGTTTTGAGGTCTTTCCAGAGACCGTGTACTCCGCGTCTCCGACAATCATATTCCACGAGAAGCAGTGACCTGGAGAGCAATGATGATCTCGAATCTAATGCCTCCTCTGAGCGAAGTAATTCGGAAACCGGTACCAGTCACGAAATCCGCAAAAACCACCTGCGCAAGCGTGGCTCTTCGGCCTCGCGACACTCGGAATCGTCTGACAAGTTCAAATCCGTTACGTCCAAGGAGAGAGCTGCATTCAACAGGCTGTTAGCACAACTCAATAATGAAATGACTACGGAGGAAGCTGCATCTCAGACTACACCACAGCAGAATGCGAAACAAAATGATATAACGGAGCTGATGAAATTATTTGGGGGAATCATCAACGGCGATGCGCAGAAAAAGCCCAAGCCTGAACAGTCGTCATTATCAACACCCACCCATAATAATACCGAAACCTCCGACAATATCGTCGATGATCTTCACTCTGGGGCATCAAATGAACTAGCCGAGGACGAGGAAATGCCCTTAAATGAAGCTATCTACAGCCGCGAAGAGCTCGGTCTGCCGCCAACACGCAGTGGGTCGAATCGTCTGATTTCAATGAAACAGGCCGTCGCTCTCGTGGTCCAAAGAGAAACATATGGCATTGAGCGCGCACTATTTGAAGCAATCGAAGGAAACAAAGGCGACATGGCAGTTTGGGAAGTCTGCAAATCACACATCTTCTCCATGCTCCACTACATGGAAGGACAAGCTTCAACAACGCCATCCATCCAGACCGGTGACGAGAATGCACCAGAGACATCAGCCACTACCTCGAGCTCAAACAACACAGTCATGATCCCGCCAATGATTCCGGCCGGTCTAGTCATCTCAACTCTATACCCACGCGCCCTCCTAATGGCCTTCCGCCTCCTCAACACGCATTTCCCCGAGTCGCAGCTCATCAGCCAATTTCGAGCAAGCATTAAAGCCCAGGGCCGCACTTCTGCTATTCTCGGTGCCTCGCCTGAACTTTATCATGAAATGGTCCATTTCTACTGGCACGGTTGCCGCGATCTCCCTGCAGTGATGTCTTTCCTGCGTGATATGGATTTACATGGTGTTCCTCCTTCACGTGAGACCCTTTCACTACTACGTGACATTGACCGTCAGGGTAGAGCTCACTTGAAATCAAGCAAGGGTTCTGATGAAAGTGGTCAAGGTAGTAGTCCGTTCTGGGACTTGCCTCCGAATCAGAAGGCGCTTGCTGAGCTTTCGGAGAAAGGTGGATGGCTTGGGAGCTATAAGAGGACGAAGAAGAAAGGGACTTCCAAGATCCCTCCGCATCGGAAGGCTTTCTAGGCACGGTTTTGAGACTTGGATCTGTCTCTTCTCTTGTATAATAATAACATCGCATACTATACCACTCCACTGCACAGCGTACATGCATTCATACCATTGTCAATCACTAGAAACATGAAGAGTTCCTTCGATACTAGTGCTACCAAGTATCACCTGGTGTGATCCAGATCGGCCAGGTCTTGTTACGGCTACATCGGTTCAGTTCTAACAATTCGTAAATGATTGAAACTCAAAGCTTGGTAAACTTTCCTTGAGAAAGTTTAGATTCCAGATTTCTTTTGTTTGTTATACCATTGTTAAGCTTAAAATACTATAGACACCCATCCAACGCCAACCGAACAACAATATCAAGCCGCCATGCAGAACGAATCACAAATAACAAGCCAAGAAAAAGACCAACTCAACTCCCAACGACTGACAGATATCTCATTTGCCATCAGACTGACAGGCAGTAGCAACAGCAAGAACAACAATCAATCAATCATTTATCATAGATCCCCCAAAACCTCTCCGCACTAAACGTATACCGATTATCCTCTTTCCACAGATCATCAAAAGCAGTAAATAAAATAAGATCATCCTTCCGATGCGCGAAACTCCGCCTCAGACTCTCAACCGCAACCCGCTGATTCTCCTGCGAGGGCACTGCAGCACCATTCGACTCGCCAGCATGAGGCCACCCAGACTCGGTAATCATAGTGCGTTTTCCACCCGCAACGTCAGAGACTGCATGTGCTTGTTCTAATGCATAAGGGCCCGCATTATGCGGTTCTTGCGTCGCGTCGAAGAATGCGTGACAGTTTGCGGCGCAGTAGTCTGATGCTTGACATAGTTCTGGATGTTTGAGATGCACGGAGAAGGTATCGACTGTTACGACTGGTCCCTTGTACCCCTTCCCCCGAAGAATCGTGCGAGTTTGTGTAACTGCGCCAGCGACTTTTCCTGGAGCCACTGTTCCGCCGTTGACGAGTTCGTTGCCGACGGCTATGGTGTGGAAGACGGACCAGTCTGTTTTTCCGTCGGTTGTTCGGGCCGCATCTTCGAAGGCGTCTAGACTATTTGGGAAATCGGTTAGGTCGTAGAGACCGGCGAATACTTGCATTTTGTGGAGGCGGGCGGCTGTTGCTACTGTTTTTGTTTGGCCGCAGTCTGTGCCGTAGATGCGGACGTAGGCGTAGTCTGATAGTTTGTCTAGGTCTTTGTTTACTTCGGCTTGGGATTTGCAGCTTCGGTCTGCGTTGTAGGGTGAGTAGGAGATTCCGAAGTGGCGATTTTCGGTATGAGGGGCTGAGTGGTCGTGGGACTCGTGATGGGGGACATCATGAGGTGGTGCCTGGGGGTTTGGAGGAAGTAGTAATGGGTCGTGAGGATGCGGCGGCGGCGGAGGGGGAGGAGGAGGTGGTGGTGGTGGAGGAGGAGGCGGAGGAGCTGCAAGAGGGTGATGAATATGGGCATCAAGATGATCTTGCAGCTTCTCTTCTGCCTTCTGCGTCACGTCGGGCAGTTGATGTGTGACTGTTTCAAATCGAGTCTCGGTCTTTGTCGAAAGTACACGAACCGTCTCCACCTCGTGCGTTGATATCGGGACATGGGTAGTCGTTGGCGCCTTATCATAGTTCAGTATTTGTCCATTGGTTCAAGAATCCTGACGAGGTGATCGTCTCAATTTACTGACATGATCTTCAAGTGGCAGCTCAGTGGTGGTCGGAAGAGAGTTGGTTTTTGTGTCGATGGGCTGTCCCTCCTCATTCACCCAAACAACAGCCTCTCGCGTGGTATACACATCAGAAGGGCCATTGGCACCAAGGCATTTCCCTGGGTCTGTGTTTCTGATCATTAATTTTGCTCAAAGATGTGATATCTGTAAGGGAAATTGAACTAACCCTGCACCTCTGCCTCAATGCCAGCAGCAAAGACAAGCGCCAACAGCGCCAGCGAGAACCGCTTCATTGCTGTCGTTTAGTCAAGGTCAGAGTTGACGCAACCTTGAAAGTAAACTAGAGTTAGTATATCATAACAACTGCGGCGTAACCCTCAGCGTCCTCTCCTGCACACAGGGAAAGGAAGGACGGAGTGCAGATCAAAAAAGTTATATCTATGACGCCCTAGGGAAGGACAGAGTATGGCGCAAGCATAATCTAGCAAATCATCCTGTAAACAAGGGACGTTTTCCAAGCATAGCAGTTCGCCATGAGGGGGACCTGGAGAATGAGGTCCGGGTCTAGGTCTAGGGCGTTTTCTCCCTTGGGAGCCCTAAGAGAAGGGATCCCGAGCCTAGGGAGAGTATGATTTTCTCCTGTCTGGCGAGAAAGGGATCTTGGTGTCAGATTTTCCTAGTGGGTAAGATCTCCAGCTGGGAGAGCTAGGAATGTTCCTGGCATCAGGGCGCTCTTTTGGAATGCTGGTTAATTCCGACAGGGTTGCTAGGAGACCATCATTTCATTCTGAATAGAGGCGGTTTCGGTGCAGAATGTGTTCCATGGACATGAACTGAAGGTCGCATTTGCGCTTCGAAAGAAATTCGAGCCCAATTGTTTTGTCTGAAGCGCCAATCGGGGCGATGGAGCCTCTCTGAGGGTCTAGACCGGGACCCTAGGTCGACAAGTAGACGATGTCGACATTCCACTCGGAGCTTATTAGTCTTTCCAGGGAGCCTCTACAAACTCGTGGCTCTCTGGGTGATTAGGAAACGCTAGACGAGGACAGAGACGAAGGTATTAGTAGTACCGCGAGAGGTTTTGGAAGAAAGTCGACCAGGAAGTTGAAAATGCTCGTGATGGAACCAGAGGTCACAACACGGCTGAGGAATAATATTAAACAATCTAGAGCCATGCACCGGTAACGTATGGAACCGCCCTCGAAGAAGAAAATGGGGGGCGAGGGGTGCAAGTGCTGTACAATGTAGCAATAGAGATGCATATCAACAAGCAAAATAACAATACAGGGGATGAAGGGACATTAAGTGCGTAGGATAGAGGCCCAAATTAGGCGGAGTTGCCGCGGTCATCATAGCATGAGGGAAGAATCGATGGCTAAGTCCTGTTGGGAGACGAAGGTCCAAATCGGGTCATACTTACTTTCTCTTGCTCAGAACCTTTGTGATGGCGTGTCGGATGATCGTTCCAGCCTTCTCAACCTCCTTTTTCGTCAAGCCAAGGGTCACACAGACCTTCAAGCCGGCGGGGACGACCTGCTTCGGTTCGAAGTTGTCTTCCAGAGTCTTGAGGCGGCTGATGAGAACACCATTGGCAAGGCACTGGTCGGTGGTATTAGCGTTGGTACTTGAGAAAAGACTGTACAAGGCACTTACTTCATCAACGACATCCTGCAGCAGGAACTGTTGGTCGGTGTATGTGAGCTTCTTTGATGCAACGACCTCCGGCTTGAGTACCAGGATAAGGACAGGGTTCTCGACCGCGCTGGTACAATGAACCCAGTCACTACGGGGATCTAATTGAGCCCGCATGGTCTTTGTGGTTTCCCGGAGTTGAGAGACAGTCTCGGGGCTATGCTGGAGAAGATTGATGGTCTCGCTAGCGGTAGTGGAAAGCAGCGCAGGAAGGGCAGCAGAGAAGGTGTACGAAGCAGCTGAGATACGTTGGTGATGCACAATCTCCTCAGATCCAGCACAGAAGCCTCCGCCACCAACCAAGGGACCAGCTAATGAACCAACAATCATATCGACCTCAGCAGCGTCAACGTTTTGGTGTTCGGTAATACCACGACCGGTGCGACCGAGAACTCCGAAAGACCAGGTCTCGTCCAAGATAAGGCGGAACTTGTACTTCAATCGCAGCTCAATCTATTATCGGTATTAGCAATGCAATGTCCAAGTGTCAAGCGATGGGTCCGACTCACAATTTTGGGGAGGTCCACCATGTCACCATAGGACTCGAAAAGACCCTCGGTGATGATGAATCGTCGAGTCAATGGTTTCCGAGCCTGCTCCTTGGTAACCTTTGCCAGGACTCGCTCCAGATCCTCCATATCATTGTGCTCATACCAGCGAACGATACTACGCGAAATCTGGATACCCTTTCGCACAGCAAAGCTCACGCCCTTATCCGCAACAATGATATCACCACGCTTAGAGAAGGCGGGGATGACACTGGAGATCGTTGAGAAGGCCTGGGAGTACATGATACACGCCGCAGTGCCCAGGAAAGAGGAAATGTCCGCCTCGGTCTTCATGTGCACGTCTTGAGAGCCATAGAAACCACGAGGACCGCAAGGACCGACGCCGTAGTTCCGAAGTGTCTGGATAGCCTTCTCCTTGAGGGCCTCGTTGGTGTTGAAGTTGTAGAAGTTCAGGGAGCTGAGGTTTGTCACGGTTCGTCCATTGGCGAGCTTAGATTTTGGGCCGACGGGTCTATTTCAATTGAAAGTGAATGCGTTAGTAAAAGGCCTCTCGCAATGAGGAAAGCTTTAAGTGGGGAGAGTCTCACCCCACAATGACTGTGCGCTTGTCAACTTCCATTTCCTCCAGGGATGTAGGCTTCCCGACTAGAGGCTCTGGAGTCCACTCGTCCACCAGGTCGTCAATCTCATCTTCAGTCAATGGCACAACACCAGGCTTGGTCGAGTATTTAGGGGCGAGAAGATAGCGAACGGCGAAGAGGAAGAGAAAAAGCTCGACTGCTGACCTGATCGGGTCATCTTGGTAGCTAGATTTCACATAACGTAGGAAGATTGCGGATCCAGGAACACGGTGGAAGAGGTTCGCGAGTTCATGCAGGTACTCGGACAGGAGACGTTGCGTCTCGTGGATGTCCATGGTGGGTGGAATCACGGCGCACTGATGCCGCGGAGCACACCGAGCGGAGAAAGGTATGTGGTGACTGAAAGGCTCAGGAGAGCACCAAAGCGATCAGGTTCCAACGGGCGACAGGCAGATACAGTAATGTGTCGGGGGCCTCGGACGCGGGCGGCATTAGATTGGATCCAATGCTGGAGAGGATATTAGGTCACGTGACATTCCTGCGTATGGCGTCCGGGACTTGAGAAGCAACTATGACAACACAGGACTACGACGCTTGAGATGGATAACTACAGATATACGCGAGGAAGATGAGATTTGAATGATTTTAGTTTTAATTGAAAAGCAATGCATATATTGTATTCCGTTAGAATGTGTGGCAAGGAAGAAAAAAGGAGAACAAGCCATGATTGGCAAACGAAGGTCAATAACCCCCTGGGCGATGGCAGAACCACTCAAATACAAGTCATTCTACGCAAGCCATTAAAATCAACAACAAGAGCGCCAGTAATTTGAAAGAATGCAGCGAGTCTGAACACGAAAAAGAAAAGGAAAATGAAACGACAGAAGCTTTGTACAGGCCATTTTCATACACATGGCGTGGGGCCATTAGATCATTTTGTAATTAACCCAGGTACCAGAGGCCGTGGGGTTGCCACCAGAAGAGGAACTGCCCAATCCCTTGGGGATGTTGGCTCCGGTGAGGTAGCTGACGGTATCGTTGAGACCGTTGTCGATTGGCTGGAGAAGATACATGGTGTTCTGGTTTCCTTTGTAGACACCGATCGTGTCCCACAATGCCTCGTTGATCGTCTTGTTCATTCCCATCTTCTTGACGATGAGAGGAGCGGCGATGAGAACAACGAAGATGACCAGCATCACGAAGTAGAGGATCGCGAAACGGATCACACGTCTCTTGCGAAGCTTAGATTGCTTCAGGGAGTAGATCGGGGGACGGATTTGACGACTGAATCATGTTAGTACTTGAGTAGCTCCGTTGATGAGGAACAGGGGCACATACCTAGGGCGCAGCCAGAACAAGATCACGGAGTGGAACTTGTCCACGTATGGGATGGCAAGAACGGGGAGCATGAAGAACAGAATGATGTGACCCAGGACGAAATCGGCGGCGAAGTAACCAAGCTCGGTGATCTTACAAAGGAACTCACGGCCGGGCTGGGACATGGAGTGCCAACCCATGTTGTACCACTTTCCTGTCCACCAAGCGATGTTGGATTGATCATGCTTGAATTCACGGGTCAGAGCCAGCGAGATGATGAGCTTGTAGACGAATCGCTGGATTGCCATCATGGCGATCAGACCAGAAACGGTGCGAGCCCAGTTGAATGCTTCCAGGAGGAACAGAACGATGAAGAAGACGAGGAGAACAATGACCGCAATTGCGTGAGCGATGGCGGCCAGAACAGCACCGAACTTCTTGCAGCACATGCTGAGAAGGGGACCCATACAGCACGCCATGGCGAAGAACATACCGGCAACACCAGCGTTAATGGCGACCGGGGCGAGCGCAACGAGGGCGATTCGAGCAATGGCGTTGGGAGCGTACTGGGTGTTATCACTGAACATGGTGCGCGAGTTGATGTAGAGGTACGGGACGAAGGTGGCAGCGAGGACGACCAGGGGTGCGATAATCTCACTAAAGAAGATATTCGTAATACGAGCTCTAGGGATATCGCCTGAGCCCTTCTCAGAAGGAACACCGAGGACCTTTCGCTTGTAACCAGTGATGCGGGTACGAGACAGACGGCAGAACCCGATCCAGGACGAGGCGTGAGATCGCGAGTTACCACGCGACAACCAGCGGATGTAGTCACGGTAATCAATGAAGAAATCGTTCCATGCGAACTGGTGAGGGTTGAACAGGAATGGCGAGACAATCAATGCGAGCAGCGAAACCCAGAACCAAATGAGGGCTGGCGTCCAGACAGTGGATGTCGAGAAGAGAAGCATCAGAAGGAGACGGGCACCGGCATAGATTGAAGGCCCGGCGAAACGAGAGTACAGGACACCGAACGGAATACGGGCCGTTGCGAAACCACGACCAGTACCGATGTAGCGAGCGCCACCGAATGACAAGTTCTGGTGGACAGCGTGGGCGTAAATCTGGCAAACGAACACTTCGAACATGAAGGAGAAGGAACCAAAGTGCTTAGCCAGACGAGTAGCCATGCGCCAGACACCACGTTCAGTCAATTCTTGCACACCGAGGGGAACGAAAGAGATGAAGAACACGATGAAGATAGAGATAACGCAACGGTTGACCCAGTCAATGATGGGCGCCAGGTTGGCACAGTAGGTAGGGCGCAGAGGATCAGTGATGGGCAGGTCGGAGTTGTACTTGCAAGTGATGGTCTCGTGCTTCAGGGCACCCAGGTTGATCAAAACAAGCATGAACATTTGCACAGACAACATGATGAACATGTTGTTCAAGTGGAAACCAGGGTGAGCATAGTAGAACGAAAGGAAGCGATCGAGAGGCAGCTGAGTACCCAAGTAGTAGTACTCGCGGGACAACATCTGTTCACCCATACCGGTACCAATCTTGGTGGTGAAGTTAAGAATGGAGCCGAAACCCAAATCACGACCCTTACCACACTGGAAGTACTCGCAGTGCTTGATGCGACCACCTCGGAGAATAGCGTTCATACCAGCGTAAATATCCTCGTTCAGATGAAGACCCTTTTGAGCTTTAGACACACCACCACGTGTGCACATGAAAGTAGCGTTCAGGAAATCGGGATGACCATAATGCAGCTTACCACCAATCTGGGCGAGCGTACGAGCGAAGAGAGTACCGAATGTTTGTTCCTTGGAAGCAGCAACGTCACCAAGCACACCAATGCTCTCGGAGAAAATGTACTCACGAGCACCAAGAATGGCGACGGGGTGGCTGTCAGGCGAGGGGATACCAGGAGTGTAGGGTGAAACGTTGTCAGTGGTCAGTTCCTCGAACTCAGCGAGAACACTGCGGATCTTCAGGCACTCTTCCAGGTAGTTGTCCTGGTTGGCATCGATCAACTGGATGTACTCGCCACGGTAGAAGATGATGGCGTGGTTTTGGTTGTCAGATTTTCCGTCTCCCAGAATGGGGTTACCAGAGAGTTGAATGCGGAACTTGGGCTTGCGCATGCCATTCTCGAGCAGTTCACAGTGTCCATCGATCAGGGAAGAGTACAGGCGGGGCTCCTCGCCTTCAGCGACAGCGGGTTCTTCGTCAAGGTAGGCGATCTGGAGGTCGGGGTAGGCACGGAGGAGGAACTCGGTGTTCTCGCGCTCATCCTTGTTAAACTTGGCATAACGCTGCATGGAAACACAAATGCGGAACTTGCGGCGAGCCATGCGCTCCAGTTCACGCTCAAGTTTCTCGGAGTTGCCACCAAACATCTGAACGACTTCGGGGTTCTCGACACGGTAAAGCAGCTTGATCGCACGGCTGTAGTTCATGAAACCGGACACGGTACGATAAAGTGTCTGAGAGCGGAGGGAGGCCCAGATACGGGTACGCAGGGTGTACTCAGGAGCAGCAGATTTGAAACCGATACAGTAGAATGGGAGATCATCGATCTTGCTCTTGGCAGCATCCTTCTCGCCCTTCTCGCCATAGTCGCCGTTCATTTGGGAAGTCTCATCAGCCAGGATCTTGGTGTCCTTAACGAAGCAGTCCCATTCGTGAGGGTGAAGTTGCTTAAGGTACTCAAGCAGGGTAACACGAGAGTAGGGCTCATCCTCACGAATAATCTCGCGCAGGGAAAGCAGGATCTTTTCGCTGTAGTGGGGAATCAGAACGCTGAAGGTAGGCATGTTGTCAACGGGAAGAGGCTCGGGCATGGGGGTCGAGAGAGACTGGGCGAAGAAAGAGATACGACGCTCAGCTTCACTTCCAGCGGGGAAGAACTCAGTCTTGAAGGACTGATCTTCCTGGGAGACGAAGAAAGTGGGAGCACGGAGAGTACGTTTTCCTTCTTGCTCTGAGGGAACCTGGTGATAGAGCAGTTTCTGAACGTGGTCGATAGCCAGCAGATGCTCGCGGTACATCGAGATGATGATTGCATTCCAGACTTGCGAAATCAGAACCTTTGGCTTGTACTTGATTTCCATGTCGGTGGTAGCCAGAACCTTGGAGTAGATACGCTTGGGCAGACGAGAGAAAATGTTTCGCCATGGGGACCAGATTGAGACACCAAGGTAGAAAGAACGAGCCACGGAGAAGATGGTGTTGCAAATAATGTACCACAGATAGCTGTCCAGGAAGAAGAGTGTGAGATCCATGAAGAACATCAGACCCAACAGAATCTGGGGCTGCTTGTGGCAGAGCTGGTTAGTGGCCCAAACAACACCAGTGCACTGGTGAATAGTCATCGGAGACAGAATGCGAATGGGATCCTTGAAAGACAGAGTCAAGAAGAAGTAAGACTCTGCCAGCTTGGCACCGAAAACGCAAACCCAGAGACCGAAAGACATCCACATGTCATTTCCGTGAAGACGAGGGAAACTGGCAGTGAATGTCTGACTGGCGACGTACTGGCGACCGTTCTTCTTCATGTAGTTACCGAACATGGCACCCAGAGGCATGATGGCGAAGAAGATGGCGGTGATGAGAGCGATGACAAAGTGGACGATACCAAGTGCGAGACCAATTGGCTTGCGGGAGTTTTCTGGGAACTGGTTGATGAAACCAAAAATGATCACACCAGGAACCAGGTTGACAACGAACACAGCCAGAAGGAACATAAAACGCTTGCGGAGATGCTGAGCACCAGCCCAGCGACGAGGAACATACAACCATTCACAGATAGTGGCGAAGATTTGAATGAAGGCAGCAAGTGCACCACCGAAACCAACAGCAGCCAGATATTGGTAATTCTCAGGCTTGTTGTCGACTTGCTGTTGGTAATTCTTGACGTAGAGAGTAGGGGCGTTGTAAGCAGTGAAGAACCAGAAAGAACACAAGTGGATGACCCAGATACGGTTGAAGTTGGTGACCATGTGGAACCAGGAACGAACTTCCTTGTAGGTCTTGAAGAAGGCCTTGTTCCAAAGAACATCCTTGAGCTTCGGCCAACGTTCAGCCGGAGGGATATCCACCAAGCGTGTCTTATCCTCGAAGTGGATACGCTCAATACCCTCAGGGTACCAGAACAGTTGGTTCATGTCATCGTAACCAATGACTTCGTTGTGATCGCGTTCACGCTTGACGTACTTTCCATCCAAAATCTCGTATCCTTGATCACGGCAGTATTGGTACAGGGGAGTGATGATGTCGTTGAGATAGGTGAATTCCTCAACAGGTTCGACGCGGTTCTGGCACTCGGGGGAGGAATAGTAGTCGTCGGCACACTTGAAGATGAAGCAAATGCACTCAGGCAGGAATCGAACCTGGTTGGCCTCACCCCAGATCAAGAGGTACAACGCGATCTGACGAGCACGGTCGTGCTGAGACATACGGTTCATGCGGGACTTCCAGCGGTATTCGGCAGCCTCCAAGCTGTTGTCTCCCTCCAGAGCGTCCAAGGTCTCCTCCTCGTTCTCTGGGTTCTGTTTGGCCGCCTTCTGGGCAGCTTTGCGGGCCTTGCGGGTCTTACGATCCGCTTTGCCAAGTTTCATGTTGGCGAAACCGACTGCATCGTCAAGATCGAGATGAGCAGCAAAGTACCAACGGCGGTAGTTGGCATTGTGTCCACCAATGTAGTCGGCGTGGAGAGACAGAAGAGCTTGGTTCGGGGTCATACGAGAAGCTCGAGAGTCCAGCAAAGTCATCATATGGTCGTACATGTTTCGCATGCTGTCACGCTGGAAACCGAACTTGTTGACGAGGTCGAGGAAAATATCCTCCAGCTCTTCCTTGGAGAGTGGAATCTGAGCATCGGTGGTCCAGGCCGGATACGGCTCTCGCGAACGCTGGCCAGCCGGCAACGCGTTTCCATAGTCCATTCCATACACGGGAGTGGATGCTCCTGAGGATCGGTTTCCTCCGTAAGAGACCTGAGATGAAGGGGGGCGGTAACCACCATAGCCACCACGACCACCATACTGGCTGTCGGCGTAGCCATAGCTGTTGTAACGCTCATCACCACGGCCATAGTAGTCCATGTCAGCAGCACGGGCGGTCTCAGATCTCATGGTGAAGTCACTGAATGTCTCCGAATCCTCCTCAGAGTCGTGTCCACGTCGGCCTCTGCCATAACCTCCTTGGTCGTAGTATTGGTCGCCGTAGTACTCATCCTGGTGGCCACCTTCGTAGTAGCCACCATCAGCGTGGCCTTGTCCGCCCTGAGCAGCGTGGCCGCCTTCGGTTCCGTAGTAGCCCCTACAATGAAAAAAAAAACTGTCAGTCCGACTCGTTCTCGACGATTGTCAAATGTTCGGAAGTGCAGAGGGTGGAATCCTACCCTTGGTCGTAATAGCCATCATCGTATCCTTGATGATCGTAGTATCCCTGGGCGTGCTCATCCTGATAATAGGAATCGCCGTGGCCTGCGGGATGGCCGTAGCCATCATCATAATGGCCTTGTTGGTAGCCCGACATGATGTGGCAGTCGCAATCGAAAACTGGATTAGAGCTCTATGGGACACACAGGTCAGTCCATCGATTCTATCGAAAGGAGGTTGCAAGGGTCAACAGGAAGGGGGCGGGCTGTAGGCTTACTTCAACAACGACCCATGCACAGTATTACTATTGATAAGGTTTGTTGAATTATGGCAGCATCGATCAAAGCGAACGAAAGGGCGTAGTAGTCCGGATCGAGTGTTGGTGAGGAGAGGGGACTGGATGAAGTCGAGCGCGTAGACCTAATTCCACGAGTCTCAAACTCGATGGGATTGGAAGTTTAAAGAGCGAAGGGGACAGTCGACAAGTCCAGCAAAAAAAAAAAAGTAACCCCGATAGAAAGAGCGAGCGGAAATTGGAAAATACAAGGGAAAGAAAGAAAATGGTTTTCTTGAAAAATAACCACTTTTTTTTCCCTCTGGACTTTCCTTGCCACGAAACACAAAAAAGGAGCAACGAAAGTCTAGAAAGGAGGGGAGGGGGAAGAGGGAAGAGATGTGGAAGAAAGAAGCAAGAGCAAAAGGGAAAGGAAAGGGAAGGGAGAGACAAGAGGGTCGTAAAGTTCGGGGGGGGGAAAGAGAGGAGAGTGGCTGGCCAGAAGGAAAAGACTGTCTGGTTATTTTGGGATTACAAGATTGGAGAGGGGGAAAGTTGGATTGTTGCAGCCAATTTACCGTCACGGATTTACACGAAGTTGGAAAGGTACACGTACGCTGAGATGCAGGTACCAGATACCTTGGATTTGTGTGGGATCCACTGCACTAGCCGGGGTAGCGGTGACTCCGCCTTGTTTGGAACGCGCTCAGGGGCACTGTGGAAGGTGTGTATTTACAATACGCTAAACATAGCAGTAGCAGTGTCTTTATGCAGACGCCCTATACACTGTATGTAGGTATGTACTCCGTAGTAAGGGTTGGTTCACTCTAGCCACTGTGTATGTATGCATACATACTGTACATGGAAAAATAGAAACATAATACACACACACACCACACACAAGCCTGGACACGATCTCCCCCACTCCACTTATCAGCCAATCAATCTGCCATTTGCTGCACCGGAATCCAAGGGAATTGCGACGGCCCCTGAGACTGGTTCCACTATGCATGAAAGGTAGCCAATCATATCTTCCTATTCCCTCCAGCACAGATACCATCCTTCTCCGCTCGCCTGATTTGTTCGTGCCTTGTTATTGTTACCCGGCATGCAGGGATACAGCTCAACTTGTTTTTCATTCCTCGTTTCTATGTTACGACCAGGAGTACTCAGTACTTTCACACTGTCCAGTGTCTATGGAGTATCTACAATGGCAATGACAAGAGCGTGTGTTTGTACATGAACTTCCACATCTGAATCCTCCGACTGAAATGTGTCAGCAACCCTACCACTTCTTATCGAAATACCCACCGGGCTCCCCATAATTCGCTGGATTTCCATGGCACTCAAGCGACTGAACCACTCACCCACACGTTCTTTTCACTCTGGTTCTTCCCTTTTCGGGTCCTCAGATCTCAAGGATCGTCGAATCTCTTTGCTTTTTACGGGTCTCGTCCTCGTCCACTCTGACAGGAGAGTTGATCGATGGAGTTGGATAGACAAGGATTTTGCACACTAAACAACTTAATTTGCCACCGCAAGGTCAACGTGTCTCAAAATTGTACTGCGGCCACTGGTTCCCCGTTGCTCTCTCCCCACCCAACGTCCTCTGAGTGGAGGCTCTCAAAAACTTGTTGTCTTCTTGAACTCAATCGCTAGCTTGCCGGCTTTCGCTTAGACTTGTTCTTAAAAATAGAATACAGTAATCACATTGCTCAATACATTTAGATATAGTAGTACTTATTTTGTACGGAGTACTGTAGTATATGAACACTTTCTATCCAAATGTCTCACTCAATCTACAACCTCCAATGAATCCAATATTTATCAGTATACACATAGTAGCAGTATACTATTCACCCGATTCAAGATTGTTGGTCCTGATTCAAGTTACTCCGACGAGTCTGCCATTTCAAATATTCTAGTACTAACACTGCTACACTCTGCACCGGTATTTACTGTCCAGGTGGTAGCACATTCCAGATATCAACTTGTTCGAGTTCGATTCAAGTGTCATCAAAAGATGAACTTTGAAGTATATTCATATAGTAAAATTGTAGTGCATGTCTACTACTTTAAAAATAACTAGATCTGGCTAAGTCCAGCAAATACTCTCTCTTCAACTTGAACTTGACATCGGGACCACTGCCAGTGTGAACTAAGCACTTTGCAATTTTGCAACACCAACCTTGGAATCACATATCACGATGCACTCTCTATCCATGGATGATATGTATCATCTACACTGGCAGTATACTCCGAGTTTCAGGTTGTATGTCCGATACCCGTAATAAGTACGGTACTCAACTCAGGCTAATGGTAATTCGGTACTGGGCGTCGCAGCGATCCCCACCGTTAGACCTAGTCTCTGCGTCGTGTCCCACAAGGTGGATCGCCCGATTGCTTCTTCTCACTGTCTCGGAGCCGCCTCGACTGGCCTCCTCCTTGACTTGGGGGTCGTGCGAGTGCATGCATACGCAACGGCCTGCGCAAACACTGCATCTGGTGGCACAACACTGTGTGAAGTGAGTATGGGCTGAAGGACAGTACATATCCGTTATCTACGGTTAGATGCCGACCGGCAGAGATTATTGCCAGTGCCAGTTTTATATGTAGTGCCACTCATGGTCTGTACAATATGTACTCAGCCTATCTGAAGAGTGCTGTCGTGTCCCCCCTGCAAGTTTTTGCCGCAGGAACAGATACATCCACTGCACAAAGATGGGGCGAATCTTTCACATCTTTCTTGAGTAATATCGGCACTGGGTCACTACTGTAAATGTCGATGCCATCATTCACCTGCTGATTGCACTCCTTTCTACTCCGTACTCCGTACCCCTGGGGATGTTCCTCCCATCAGGAGCTGGGGAGGCGGCCGATCACGCCCAAAAATAAACTGTCTTCAAATGTTCTATCGGCCTTCGAAGGGTCTAGTCAGCGATCGCTCGCTTGGTGGACTCGGTCTAGTGTTGCAAGTTTATGGTATTGACCCGCTTCCTTTCAGTACAATTCCTACAGTATCGTATTCATGTCCTCCGTACGAAGTATTGACAGTGATCTCCTTTCCCCGATTCGGGCCCAATTGTGGCTGGTGTACTCCGTAGGTACGTATCTTTCATTTACAGAAGGCTGACTCTACCAACTTTTGAGTCCTGGTCGTGGCTGGAATTGTGGACTCTGATGATTTGAAGCTAAGGTACTCCGTACGGAGTATCATGAACTTGATTCCGAACTTGAATTGTACACTAGCCTCCAGCCTTGCTGTCCACTTCAAACCAAGCCACCTTGCTGGGCATCCTTCCCAGCAGAAACCGGATGTCTCCGGAATCGCCACCACGACATCTGATATCCTAACTGAGTAATCCGTGTACTGTACTATTGCACCAGGCCGATCCTCATTATCCCAATCACATTCAGATCAATTTTAGTAATCAGGGGGGGCTGTGTATGTATGTACAGTGCCAAAGTGGTACCTCCAGCTCCCCTCCCCTTCATGTTCAAGTCCAAGTTCCCCTCAATGTGGTTACAGCCTAATCAATGGGGCGTGGTACCTGTTAGCAACAGGGTTGTACCTGTCAGATGTAAAAGTCTGAGGAAGAAGGGGATGGTGGAATACCTCACATTTTCTATGTTGTGCATTCAGTTCTACGTGTTCTCCCGCCCGGCTTCGGAATAGGTTGCAGGCAACATGGTAACGTGGCCGATCCCGATCGTGAAACTCTAGGAAGGTTGTGGTTCGCTCGGGACTATATTCCCTTGAGACAAATCACTCCAGGTCCAGTTGTACTCCGAGTCCCTACATAATAAACTTCTCTCCTCAAACGTAGTACACTGTACATTGAACCTCCTCTTCAAGCGGCATTACCACAATTACATACTACAAAGTAATCTGTAGACATCCAGGTAGATACTGCACCATACTGAAATCCAAAGCCACATCTCCAGCCGCCACAATTTCAATTTCAATTTCAATTTCAATTTCAATTTCAATTTCAATTTCAATTTCAATTTCTCCGATATGTGATGAGACCTTGGCACTGGCAGGCAAGGGATTGATCGTCGCGGACAAAAAAGTGGATACACCAGCGGAATGGAGTGGTCGTCGCCAGCAATTGGAACTTGAAGTGGCGAGGAACGTCGATCCAGGGACGAGCCTTGCCCTTCCCCGTCCCCATGCGAAGCTTTTCGGTGAGATTGACATGGAGCTGGATTCCTTCTTCGGTCCGAGCGTTATGCATAGCCCTCTCTACCCTAGGCTATGATCTGATCTGGCCGGAGTCTGGAAGATTGTGCTCTGTGCTCTGTGCTCTGCACTCCGTATGTACATACTGTCCTCGGGTTTGATTGACTTTTCTTGTGTCTAGATCGTGCTGCAGGTACATGCATTATCCTCGCGTCGGGCTGGTTCGTTTCAGATTCAAGTTCATGTATGCATGTGAGGGCTTTCTTGGGACATCTTGACTTCAAATTGAGGTTTATCTACATCTGCTTGCGCATCGTACCTGCGCGCCCGAGTCATGTCTGTTCCAAAGTTGACGTGTGTGGCTTCAAGGAATCACTGCAGCTTATATTGGGATTGACGTCTTTGTATTTCACTGTGCATGTAGTTCGAAATGGTCGAAGCTTGGGTCCGAGTCTGGAGAAGTTGGGTAATGTGTACTAGTAGGAATACTCCAGGTTGTTGGTAGTATGTATGACCTCGGGTCTTCAGCGTTCGATTTATTTCCATGCTCGAGTTCCAAGGTTTCTTGAAACAGAACGCTACGTCTAGGTATTACTTAGGTTAATGGGTTTCATGTTCGTTTGAGAGTGTGGGCCAGATAGTATGGAAGTCTGTTTGTTGCCCAGGTGTATGTACCATTGATAAATGATCTCCTCGAATGCAGTGGACGTTGATGCCGAACCACTTCTTGAGCTGTAGAGAACTACTGGTAGTAATATCGTGGACGACCTTGAACCTGATAGGAACTAGTAGTATAACTAGTACTACTGCCAGTGGTATTCTCGTGGAATTGATCCATAGATTATTATTCCCAACCAAATTTTGATGTTGCCAGTGAACCTCTGCCCAGCAGGTGCCCTTGTCAATTCGATGAATTTGCTGACACCAGCACGACTATCCGAGTCGTAGGGTCTCTTCAAGCCCTTGCCAACCCTGAAACCTAATGTTTGACATCGTGACTCTGTGTGCTGCCAGTGGCACCCCGTCAATTCAAGTTGAAGAGCTTACCACCTTTTGTACTACTGCCCACGACCACGATATAAAGTGGCACCATTCGACTTGAAGTTTAGCTTAGAATGCAGCTAGACAAGCTCAGGTATCATCGCAGTCAAACCCCCAGTCTAGAGGTCACTCGGCCAATTACTTCAAGTTCTGATGATTGTTTCCTTCCTGCTTTGGATTCACGGTTGTTATCCAGGGGCATTTAGTCTGAAGATTCGGAGTACTGCTACTGCTATACTAATACTAGTACTACATTGAGGTCATGGTGTATTTTTGTATATCTACACTGGTATGTGTGGCATACAGCCATGATTGATGGAGGTCGAAGTTGTTTTGTACTAGTACTACTTCCAAAGCCCAGGTACCATAAGCTACCTAGTACTACATACAATTAAATCAATGAGGTTAATTCATTTTCATGTCCACACAAAAGCCCCATAGATTAACCGCGGATACTAATTGGTTGACACGATAACCGGGTGAAGCTTCAATGTTAAGGTAACGGTTGCCAGGTCAACAACGACCCGCTGACAGCCCACAACAGATCACCACATTTTGTCCAACCAACACTGACATCCAGACTCTTGTGAAGACAAGACTTCTTCAAAATTGCACGCCTTCTAGTATATACCGGAAGCGGAATCGCTTGGAAACCCCGGAAGCGAGATATTGAACATCTCAGCGTGCCCGCACCACGACATCAGAAATTGAATCGTTGAACCTCTGCATTCACGGTGCCACCGACATAGTTAAAGATGGCTCGCCTCAATACGACTGCATCAGCCGCTTATATTGCCTCCCGACAACTCAAGAACCAAAGCGAGCGAATCGAAGCTCCAAATCCCAGTATACCAACGAACCGCAACCTCACAAGTTTATCTCGCAAAGATAGCATCGCTCGATCCAACGGCTCCTCGCAGAAATCTAAAACTCCAAAGGGTCCTACCTTCGACATATTCCCAGACGACGATCTCGCAACCGACGATAAAGAATCAAGCAGTGATCAAAGGACTCCATTTGAAACCCCAACAAAGCAAAAGAAGAAGCGGACACTGAAGACATCACAAGTTAACTCTCTACTTCTCCCTCTCCAACAGAGGCCACGCCAACGACCAAATGTGAAGGTGGAACAGGATGACTACGACAAGGAGAACGATATCACAGGAGATGCTACAGAGCCCTATACACCCGAAAGGAGCCCTGTTCCGCAGAGATCACCGATAACACGACACGCGACACGCACACCGGCAGGAAATCGAGAATCGGATAGACCTCTGAGCAGAGGAAAATACACAGAGAAAGAGTCAGACAACTCAGACAACAGCGATGACAATGGCTTTGACTCAATGGACGAATTTGTCGTCAGTGACAATGATGAGATCAGCTATCATGAGACATCCGACTCTGAAACAGAGTATAAAAGGCCCCCCAAACAAGCCACGCCGCCCATATCACCACGCAAACGACTTATGAGAGGAAGGAAGCCGAAATCTGATACGAAGCTGGAACCTCCGAAAAATCCTATCCCTCCGCAATCTGATCTTGATCTAAATCCCAAGTTACCGGGGACGATGAAATCGCCTACAAAGCCCAGACACAGCTCTAAAAACGTGTCTCACGCCGACATTGATCTTTCTACACAATTTAAAACACTTGAACTTGATGATGACAATGGACCTTCTTTTCAACTAGAGACAGATCTTACAGAGTGAGTTATTTAATGCGCCTTTTAACCCCATATTTTCGGAAATGAGCTATAGTACTCATTGCATATCAAAGATCTGTCATCGAAACAAACTTGATCTCCCAACCAACTTCAGACATAGACATGTATAGAGTCAAGAAATCTCAAACACCACCACCTACCTCATCTCCGAACCGTTTGCGTTCTCCCTCAAAACCGAAGAGCCGCATCCCACCAACTCCACACAAGGAATCTGTTGATGCTTTCTGGAGCCAAGAAGATAACATCAACTGGATTGACCAACACTCACCAGCCAAGGATCGAGCTACAGGTCTTCCAGTCATTGATTTACTTCGTGATTTCGATGATTCTGACACTGATATCCCCAGCCGTGACTCTACGCCCAGTACTGAGCCCGAAATGACACCAGGGTTCACGGGCAAGAAGCCCAAGACCCCCAGCAAGACAGCTCTGAAGAAGGCTGAAGCGGAGAAAAACAAGGCTGCAAAGGCCCGACGCGCATCATTCAACAACAAAAAGGCAGACCTTGCCCAGTCTTTCTTGACAGTTCTCGACGACGCAGTCGCTGAAGGCAAAGTCAACCAGATCGCCTCAGCCACCGGCGGTGTAAAAATCACCTGGTCGAAGACACTCCAGAAAACAGCAGGGCGAGCACAGTGGAAGGGAGAGCGAATTCGCGACAAGGATGGTCGTGCCGTTAGCATCAAGCACCATGCCTCTATCGAGCTAGCAGAGCGTATCATTGACGATGATTATCGACTAATCAACACCCTTGCCCACGAATACTGCCATCTCGCGAATTATATGGTCTCGAATATCCACGATAACCCTCATGGCGCGAGCTTCAAGCAATGGGGACTGAAATGTGCAGAGGCTTTGAGGGATCACCCTGTCTATGGAGGACAGATCAACGTGACAACGAAACACTCTTACAAGATTGACTACAAGTATGTCTGGGCTTGTGTTGGATGTGGCCAGACGTATGGTCGTCATTCGAAGAGTATCGACACCAATCGGAGTCGCTGCGGTGATAAGACCTGCAGTGGCATGTTGGAGCAGATCAAGCCAAAGCCTCGCAATGTGTCGCCGAAGAAGAACCCTTTGACTCCGGCTGCTCAACGGAAGGTGATGGATAATGTTTCTAAGGAGCTTGGAGGGTTTACCCTATAGCCTTGGCATTTTCAACCTTGGAAGTTGATGAAATCAGCATCGATATGCTGCCGAGATTGGAGTCTACATGCATTGGACGACATTGATAGCGTTTTTGAAACCCTGGAGGTTACTAGTAGGAGTCAAGCATTGATGGGGCCCTGGCGTTTTTGAATTCAAGTTGTATATACTTAGTTCAAGTCGTTCATAGTATTTGATTCAGTATATTATTGACTATGTAAGATCTTTTCTACTACCAGGAGTACTCGTAGTAGCACTAACTAGTAACTATCATAAAGCTGTTTCGTCCACAGGCTGGGCAGGCAAACCCGGGCCAATTCCTAACCTCAAGACCATGCTCGATGGCATGGTGCATATTTTCACATATCCTCCGCGACATCCGCCATATCAAATCATCCATCGCTTCTCCAAATATTCCAAAACCAACGCTTTAAACAAAAAGTCCCCAATCACGAATTTCCAAGCCGTTCACCAACGCTGTAACTGTCTCCTCCGCGAGAACTTCCTCCCGGGACAAACCCTGGGCATTGCCAGCCTTATCAAATTCCTCATGGGGCACATTGAAAAAGACCAGTAAATCCGTCTCCTGCGCCGCAAGTCTAACAAGCAGATAATGGCAAGTCAACTGCGTCATGCCAGCTCCAATACCATTAATAGTGGCACCTTCAACCGCAGCACCCGATGCCCCATTAGTAGTAGCGGCTCCATTTGCCTGACGTCCCTTAGGCGCATTTTGAAACTCGACAACACCCTTGTATGCGCTGATGGATGCTCCAGCCGGCGCACTGGCGATTAACCTGGTAAGGCTCACTTGCTGCGGCGGGGTGATGACTTGCAGCGAGTCTCCCTCATCGCAGAGATCTTGCAGGTGGTAAAGAGCTGCGGCCTGGTCGATGGTTTCCTGGGATGCGTTGCTTGCATTGCCGCTTCCTGCTGCGAGGGTGGGGTTTTGGCGGCTGAGAGTGGCGAATGTGCTGAGGGCGTCTTCTTGGGAGACTTTTTGGTTGATTTCGATGATTAGGTTGGAGAGAGTCTCTGGTGATAGGAAGAGTTCTTGGTGGTCTGGGATCTCTCGTAGGTTGCTGTTGTATCTGTTAGCTTGAATGATCTTCTGGATATATTTGTGTGTGAGGTCATGATGTATTCCGAAGCAGTTGAAGAGAAGATGAGACATCTACTAGCTCCATCATCTCATGCATGACATGGCATTCCTGCATATGATTTTATGCGGAGATAAGAACAACAAGGTGAACTTGAAGGAAGTCGCTTAGGGTAAAATCGAATTAAATGGGAGTTGCTTACCTTGCGTCCATCCAGCGCTCTGGTGTGACTCCGCGAATTGCCCCGCCAAAGAAATCTTGCTCGGTCATTTGCGCCATGGCTATTGATGAAGGATTTTGAGACACCGGAGGAACCGATGAATAAATGATGTAGATCGAAAGTTTTACTAAGACAGTAAAGAAGTTGGATAACTTCCAAAGCTTGTTTTTTTGGGAGCTCGGAGAATGATGGATCTCAAAGCAAAAATTCGAGACGGCGTAGGTGTTTGTGATTGTGGTTGCCCACTTTCTTTTTCTTTTCTGCTCTTATTGTGACAAGGGTCTGGTATTTCCAAATAGAAATTCAAAATTGATTGCTTCCAAGATCAGCTCTTGTGTGGGCGAGATGGACAGAAGCTTGAAGTAGAACTTCCTTATAAACTTGGAATGTAGAGATTTAAGCTCAAGTGAGGTTGCCGACTCGGACTTTTTAAGTAAGCTCGGCCGACAAAGGCAACAGTGGGCGGGAGCTTGTCCTCCGAATTGACACGGGAACTATAGGTAGGCAGCCAGCTGTATCATCATAATCCAGATATTGAGATGCTTCTTATTGGGTATTTAGCCTGACTCATACGAATAGCATGTTTCAAGCATTGTCAATTTTATTCAGACGTGGGGTTAGGGTACCTGATTCCGAGGCACTTGAGGTTATCTTGAGTACTACCTTAACCTTCAAGTTGATATACTGGAGTTACTAGCACTATCCATCCATGCCCTCAGTGACTAGTAGTACCTACGGTAGATACAGTGATACCAAGAGTCCCAGTCGGAATGCTACTAGAAATTACTTGGGAACAGAAAAGTTCTTTTCAATAAATCGTCGTGGACCCTCAGACTAAATCTGAAATGGATGCCCAACTATGTGACGATAACAATAAATCGATTTCACGATAAAGCTATCTGATGTGTTCAAAGATGCCTACTCGAAGAGTTCCTCCACATAAGAATCCAGTTCAATCAACTGGAAGTTATCTCCCCACTGTTCTCGGAATTCTTTCTTCCGATAGGAATAGCTGGTAACCTGCGAAAAGCTCACAAGTTCCACCTTCCAGCCGCGTCGCAGTCCGCGATCAATCATACGCATAAAACCCTCCGAGTACTCGGCTGCCGCCGCATCTCCAGTCGCTAGAACAATAGTCGCCGGTTCATCCGTATCTAATAGGCTCTCAAGGATCTTCAGGTGGAGAATTTCGTCCACACCTTGCTCGACCCAGCGCTCGTTGGAGACGCCAACCGTTCCAGGTCCGCCTTTTTCCAGATGAGACGTGTTCTCGGGAGTTTTGCGGAACTTAGAAGAGCGGGGTGTGGCGTTCTTCGTTTTGTGCACCCGCTCGAGGATATTGGTCTCGTATCCGAGAGTTTTGGCCTCCTCGATAGAGGGAAGCCGGTCTGACCCAACAAGGACCCTCTTCGCGGCGGAGCGTCCTCGCTCCATGATCAAAGCGAAGTTGGCAAACGAGATATGAAGGCGGCGAATGCGTGTTGAAATAGGGATATCCCGCGAAACTTTTACCGAATCGTGGAATCCTACCATAATCTGCGGCTTGTTAGTCGATCTGGAGCAAAAGACGAAAGTAGAAATCAAGACTCACGTTTGACATATCAACGAAGACATGGATAGGGCGCGACGGTGCATCTTGCGAGGATACACTGGGAGGCCGCCCTATTTGCGACACGAGCTGAGCATACTCTGGGAATTCCCGGAGGAGCTTGGACATCAGCCCGATTTTACGATCTGTCGCTGTCTTGTACTCAGCGGGAAGCACCTTTATTCCCGCAGAAGTCGTGATGATATTCTTCACCTTTTCAGAACTCAAGGTTGAATCTTTCTCGTCAAAGGACGACGGAGGTGTCTCGTAGGGTCCATGGTGAGTTTCGGGTGTGCCCACTTGGCCAGGCACGAACGATAGGTGGTTGGACTTCCGTCCAACAGGCCGGTCAAAAACTTGCGTGTTTAGATCAGAATCCACCTCGGCACTACCTTCGGACGACATGGCCTCAAACTTCACTTTCGGCTCTCGAGTCTCGGAAAGGTTGGAATTTCTGACTTTGACGGCTCCTGGTACCTTTGGCATAATCTTGGGCTTTTCAGATGAGGTCTGTTGAGTAGGCTGTGGCACGGTGCCGTTTCCCGATGTCGCTTTCAGGATTCGCTTCGGGCTCCAGCCGGCACGCTTGTGAGGCGGGTTTGCCGAAGTCGCTTTCAGGATAGGCTCCGGGCCCCAGCCGGAACGCTTTTGAGGCGAGGTGTGTGAAGAAGAGTCAAGGTCCGTTCTTGAAACAAGCTTATTTTTCAAACTGCTTGAAATAGAGTCAGGGTTGGAGGAGACGAGCGGCTCGCAGGTGATTGTGTTCTTGGACGAAATATCTTGCGGGCAGCGTTTGAGGATCGTGATAGGTGAATGAAGCGAAATAATTGGTTGGTGATCATTTCTGTCGGGAACGGCTATGCATTTCAAGTCTTTATCTTGGAGATGCTCCGGAGCTTGACTTATAGACTCCCATACTAGCGACCCAAAGTCTCCCAGTCCATGGGATTTAGGCGGCGGCGGCGTTGGCTGGCTGGTTGCATTTCTTGAGGAACGCTGAATATCGGATACTTCTTCGGGACAGGCTAAAGGCAACGATGCAGTGGCGGAGGGAGAACGCTTGGATAAATCACGGTGTCCATTGTGATCGGAAGAACTGAGAAGGTCATAAACCGGGGTGAAGTCCCAATTCGAGGCCGGCTCTTTGGGTTCTTTAGCAACCATTGACAAGGTCTTGCTCAATATCAAGTGCTAGTATCAGGAGAAAGTTGAAGATACGATGAAAGAAAGTGAAACGTAAGCTGAGATAGGCTGAAGGACAATTTAGATGCGGAAAAAAGGTCACAGAACATATCGTGAGAAGTCATGAGGAGGTTGAATGAGCATCATGGAAGTGAGTCAGGTAGATATGGGGCATCAATGGGAAGGTCCCAAGGCGGAGATAGCTGGTGGCGAAATAGGGCGGTGAGTTATTCTGCCAGATACAACCTTGGAGACCGCCTTAACGAATACGCTAGTCCTATTATAGAATACACTAGTCCTAATATGGTAAAATGGGTACATTAAGATAACTATGGGATGATACGGATTCAAAAGGCATGAGGCTATTCAGCTGTAGTGATAAGGATCATGATAAACCCATGCTTTAATTCTGCATTGTTAATATGTATGAAAAAGTTGTGAAAATCATGTGGCGTTTACCTTTCTCATAGCATAGAATCCATGGATGGAAAGAAAAGCACGAGCAGTTGTCTAGACCTACTGACTTCATAATTGGAGATAATAACATGTGCTTTCAATTTCAGCTTCAAGATAAGAAGCAACCATTCCAGGGGCTACATATTGGTCTTTTAGTGCTAGTATATGGTATTAGTAGTTTGTGTTTCTCAAGTTCTTGCATGAATGTGTCAAAATTGAGTTCAATGGCTTGAAGGCATGTCTCGGATGTTGCGTGTTTCTTGATTTTAGAACTAAAATTACTACCAGTAGTACCGGCTGTAATGTAGTTATTTTATAGTATATGTACATATGTGTCTTTGGAAGATCATGTCTCAACGTCCGATATTACTCCTAGTAGTCTCTCGGATCCCTTCCTTATGTGGCTAGTCTTTGGCGATCATCGTCGCAGTCCAATTCACATAGTGTAATAGTACCAGCAGGCTGTACATCTCGTTGCATTCCTGTTGACTTTGATACTGGCCGACTGGAAGATGATGGCTTGCTCATTCCCAAGCTGCCAGATGATCGATGGATAAGGGGGCGTATAGAAGGCAAACAAGAGGCAACAACTGCGACTGATGCTTCGACTAGACTCCAGATTAGAGCTGTTGAGATAGTATCCAACAGATCTCGATATCCATAGGATGTGCCTAAGTTTTCTTGAGTTCAAATTCTTGATTACAATCTTCCGAAGTTGAGAAAATGCTTACCATAAGTGAAGTATAAGATCACCACCATTCTCACAATAGCGATTGCTGTTGACAACGAGCCAAGGAGAAACACCAATAAGACGCTGATTCTTTTCGAAAGTGTAAGCTGAAGCTGCCACACCAGTGGTACTGGAAATAGGAGAAGAATCAAGTCTGTGATTACATCTGCAATAGCATAGCCGGACCATGATAGCTCAGCCTGGACACAGTGGCGCTTTTGTGACCATGCCAGATACTGCAGACTCCAATTTCGTACATGGCATTGAAAAGCCGAAGTTATGAGAAATGCAAGTGCTAATAATGTGCACACGATAATCATGCCCAAAGACACGATATTAAAGATATTGCCTCGGAATATCCTTCGATATGATAGAAGCACGTTTATTTTGATGACACCGAAGGTGATCTTCTCGATAATGCTATAGCCAAGAACGATCTGAAATGGTCTTAGCATACTAGTGTTTGTAATGGATTCCTTTTCTCACAGCCTCGGATGGCCACGCATGATTCATACCTGCTCTGCAATTTCATCCGCGGCGCCCCTAGTGATCGTATTGTTCCGGGGCGCGTCGGGAGCAGCCGGTTTTGAATGAGCGCCCAGTGCTCCAAGAGATGCGCCTTTGTAACTGTCAGCTGAAATTCATTCTAGCCCGTTTCTCTGGGTAACGAAACGAATAAGTTTCTGGGAGATGTATACCAGAGATATTTGTGATTCCTAGCCCCCATACTAGGATGGCAGAGACAAGAACAATCCAGTCGTCTTCTCTAAGAGGAATCCTCAGCCTGTGCCTAGTAAGGAATCTTAGTGCGACAGCGGCTGATGCAATCGTAGGAAGTACAGTCCCCACCGCGATCACACTGTGGGGTTGTAGGTTTAGTAACATCGTGGAAAGTATTGGCAGTGGACATCACCTCACGAAGTAGTAGGACAGAAAGGAAATCTCAAGCAACTAGTAGTTATTCCCCCCCTCCCCCTCAATAAATTCGAACGAGCAGCTTGTTAATTTGCGATCTCGGGATTAGATTCCTCTCATATCCACCCACCGTCCTCGGCGTGTGGTATGCTGAGCGCCTGCAGGATCTTGGGGCGACAAATGTACCAAACGTAGTACCAAATGCACCTGCCTTTCCATTTGGAGTATCTCCGGTACTGACATGCATGAATCCTTGTCTGACCTCTGTTAGTTTTCGGCTAGTTTTAGCCGGAAGAGAGATGAGACCTATCGCACGTCTTTGCCGTCTTTGTGTCCAGCCTAGATGGCGTAAGAAGGAACAGAAACACAGCGACTCGTGCGCAAGGGAATGCCGATCTGCGGGGGGCTAGTGTATGTCCTCTGATATCTACTGGATACGTCCTTGCTCAGTGCATGGAGAGGATGAATCGACCCCTGCTCAGGACGGGGAACTGACCAGTTTGAGTTCAAAATGAGCCACTCGAGTTGTCGAAGGATGATTATTAGTTTTTCGGAGAGTATACATAGGGCTAATAAGCCCATGCATGCCTCTCAGCACCCTCTGATTTGAACTCACTCTCGAGGAATTAGAAAGAAACAAAGAAGGAAAATGCTCCCATCACCCTTTTTATCCCTTGCTTTTGCCACTGTGGGCGCTACATGGTCCTTAGGCTGCGGTCGAGAGATCCCTTCCAGCTTTCCTGACCCTGGAAAGACTACGACGCTGCATCTGCCAGGAACTGATCGAGAGTACCGGCTTTCTATCCCACCCACATACCAGAAAGATAGCCCCACTCCGCTGTACTTCTCTTTCCATGGAGCAACTCGAGACATGTATGAGGAGGAAGAACTGTCACAGTTCTCCAATACATTTTTCAATAAGGATGGTATTGTCGTATACCCGAACAGCAAGAATGGCTACTGGCTTTCCAACCCTAATGCCGATACCTCAAGACCAAATGACCTCGACTTCACCGACGATCTCCTGACCCATCTTGAAAGTCTACTCTGTATCGACCCAGGTCGAGTGTATTCAGCTGGGAAGTCAAATGGGGGCGGTTTCACTGCTGTCATTGCCTGTAATGCAACAGTTGGTAGTCGATTCGCTGCATTTGCATCAGTCAGTGGCGCCTATTATAATACCGATAACATCCCTGGTGTTGGTCCTTGCCAACCTATGGAACGTGCAGAGGGTTATCCTTTCCTTGAATTTCACGGAACTGCAGATACAACGGCGCCTATGGATGGCAACACGAGCAAGAATCGAAAATTTCCTGTGATCAATTTTCTCGAGGGCTGGGCTGAACGGAATGGTTGTGGAGAAAATGCCAAGTGGGCAAGGAATGAGACTGTCTTTGAGGACCCGCTAGTAAAACATGCTAGTTGGGATTGTGCTGGCAAACATGGCATTGTCCAGCATTATCGTGAGAGTAAGAATGGCCATTGCTGGCCTAGCACAGTGGGGAACGATGACTACGAAGAGCACACTGATCAGTGCCCCTTGGGGAAGTCTGAGTTCAATGCCACTCAGTACATATTTGAATTTTTTGCAGGTTATCGCTTGGGAGACAGACTACTATAGTATAGATAAGGATAGAACATGTTATAATCAATCCTACTAGTATTCTGCGTCATAAATGAGCAGTCTGGTTTTTTTTTTGTTTTTTTTTCCCCTCGAGAAAAAGCAAAGTTGAAAGCCAGCGAATCTTATGATATGTCTTAGTATGCACTTGACAAGATTCTATATCATTTGCATGAGATCGCTATTAGCACCGAAATGTAATTGATTGATCTCATAGACCAGGCCGGATTATGTGAGATTTGTTCCCTAAAATGAATTCCATATTGGACAATTGATAGCGTCACTTTGCCGTCACTGAGGCTCAGGATTCTCCATGACCGCGATATCTTGATTACTAGTAGTACTACTTGACTGAGAGTTTCTGGTATCGCACTGATGCATGAGATTATAAAAGCCCTGGCAGAGAGAAATCGATTGGTGTAGCCTAATCGTGTTTTCGATAAGGATATTGCTTGGTGCATACCCTGGGGTACTAGTACTACCCTACTTTAATCTGTGATCACCAGACGAAGAAGCTTCAAGTTTGGCGGTATGGGTTGGAGTTGATGATCGATCTTGCCAGAGTTCATTCAGACTATCTAAAAGTTCCGGATATTAGGGTATCCCATTACCATGGAACAAGATCCCCAAATGCTTGATAATCGCGTGGCATATCGTAAGAGTCGCGTAACAATGACGATCAGGCAAATACCGGCTTATAGAGACGATTTTTGGCATAAATAATGAGCTTCGTTCGCAGCTCAGATTGCTCCTAGAATACCCCCAATTTGCCTCATTTCATTTATGACTAATTTCCACTTTTCACTTACAAAAACCCTGAACATTTGAACACCCGTGAACCCATTGCTCCAATAAAACCATCAATACTATGTCCGCACAAGACCCCATCGAAGTTGTCGACGACGCTGAGGGCTTTGAAGAGGTTGACGACGAATTCGCCAACTCCAACGAGCAACTTGGTACATACATACCTCCAAGCCCGAGTCTTCCGCAGTCTTTTAATTGGAGTCAAATGCTAATATCTCAATGCTCTTTTAGCTCGGGATGAAGATGAAGCTATCGACCAGTCTAATATTATGAAAAATCGCACGCGTCATGCGGAGCCACAATCTTCAACCGGGTATAACGAGCCCAGCGAGGACGATTTGCCCGAAGATGCCATGTAACTTGAACTAGTGGTACTACTACTAATTTTGCACGACACCTTGAGATCTCTTTAAGCACACGCTTTCATCATAAACCATGTTATATACACGAATAATCTGTTCACAAACGAGCTCTATTTTCCCCATCCACACAAGAAGCCGGAGTTGGTCAAGTATCCCTGGTAGTAGAACAAGTAGCGCTTATCCTAACTCAGCAACACACGGATCTCACCCGTAGTCCGAGGGAATAACGAACGCAAACTCCATTGTTCACTGCCATCTCCATCTCCATCCCCATCCGCCTCGGGCTTGCGTCCTGATCTACCACTCCTGCCACTGATTACACTTCCACCAGTACCCAGGGTTACCAGCGTCATTCCTCTGGCTTCATCTGCAGCGATGATCATGCCCTCGACAAATTCAAAGTCGCGACAGAATGCTTCGACTGCATCTTCTGTGACGCTTTGAACGAGCGAAGCGCTTTGTACACGTTTGAGATTATCGGTGGCATCCATTAGAGCGGATGGGAGGAAATCATCTAGTTGTTGGCTAGATGTGACAAGCGACGAAGGCTGGAAAGCAGGGAGACTCGTGAGTTCTTTGAGTTGAGGCTTTTGCGAATCGGATTTTTCGGGGTGCTCGTTTGATTCTGTATCGGGTTCAGAATCTTTGCCGGATTTGGAGAAGGGTTCTAGCGCGTCTAGAAGAACCTGAAGTCCGGATTTCTCGAGAAGGAATTGATGTTGAACGTCAAGGAGGTTCGTGCGTAGGGTTGAAAGAGCGGTAGATAGGGGATTTAGATGTGTGGCGCTCGCAAATTCAAATGGAGAGATAGTTGCGCGAGACGCGAGGATTATATTGGTGCGGTAGATGGTTTGCGCTGTTATGTCGTCCAAATCGTCGGACGAGGTGCGCGCCAGCGTCAAGTACGGGTCGAAGGCGGCACGAAGGACAGGGGTGAATTGGTTCTCATTCGATTCCGAGGTAGAGTCATCGGGTCCGACAGAGCCCTCGTGTGTCTTCATAAGTGATATCAGGTTTTCCAGTGCATCTAGAAGGAATTCAGGGGGTGATAGATCCTCCGGTGGGCTGAGGTTAGAATGGTCATTCGAGATGATGTTCACGTGGTTGCGCATCAAAGATTCGAAATGACCAAGTGTAAATTTCTCGAGAATCTGCATCAGTTCAACAAGGCTCGATTTGGTTCCGATGAGCCTCGAGAATGTGGTTCGGTAGAATGACAAGAGATTCACCACCTTGAAGCAAGTGACCGGGTCATCATGACCTTGAATGACAAGCTCGACTCTCTGGCGAAGCGAGCGAGAAACACCAGTTAGATCTCGGTTGACTAGATCGCTGAGAGCCCTATGCCCGTCAAAAGTGACCTCTTGGTCTTCATCCAGCCGGGACCAAGGCTCACTGCTCAATCCAGCTTGAATCCCACGAGCGAGCTCCTCGCCGTCCGCGACAAACAGCGCCTCTAGAGCTTCTCGCTCGGAAACCGTTGTAGAGTGCACCCATGCAAGCATGTCACCGATATACCGAAGGGGGTCATGGGCAGAGAATTCGATTGGTTTCACAGTGCGATCAGCGCCAGATCCGTTGCCTCCCGAAATAGCATCAGTGAGTGCGTAGTGGAAAGCATCCGATAGAACATAGTCTCGAGCTTCCGCAAAAAAGTCCAAACAACTGTGGAACAATGTTGGCCGTTCAGCCAGGACTCGTAGAGCACGACGGATCGAACTGCTGATACGGGGATCTTCCAGATTCAGAGATTGGAACTCTTTCTGAATCCATCGATACAGCTTCTGATATGCCGAATTGAGATTCCGAGTGCTCATTTCCATGATCTCGAGACCTAGTCGCTGATTCTCGCCGCCAAGGAGTACCTCACAGTCATGGTGTACCTGCTTCACGCGAGCAAGAATATCGAAGAATCGATCGTCGACTGGCTCCTCTACTGAGGTCAAAACAAGTAATTCTTCCTCTGGAACTAGGAAGTGTTTCGAAAAGGCATCTAGCAATTGCTGTTTCGTCTCGGTATCCTTCTTTTGCGCCATCAGAGCACCGGCTTCCTCCAGCACCGGTGTTGTTTCCTGCTTCGCCTGACCAATATGCTTCCGCATTTCGTCGCATGTCTGATTCAATGTTGATATGACAGATCCGATACGTTTCAATTGCTACCATCACACACAATCATTAGCTTTAGCTTCCCTGAGGTGGTCTCAAAGCTGCTCTTCCAAAGTCTCACCTCTGCCACTTTTCCGAAGTCCCGCACAATCTCCGCATTGGAGTCAACCACTTCTTTCTGTACATCAAGCCGTATTTGTCGGCGAGTTCCAGCAGTGTTATGAATCCCCCGCAAGTTCAAAGTTTCGAGAGAATCGCGAATGTCGGAGTCGGCATAAGACGCGGACAACACGGAGGTTAGGCGATTAGATAGAGCAGTCGAACGCTGAGAAGCTGGCGGAGACAGCGGTGATGAGGCCGGTGATGGCTCATTGCCATTACTGGCACCAGCTGGGAAATAACTTGTCATTGTTGACTTGGGATAGCCCGACGAGGCAATGGCGGGGAGGAAGCAAAGCGACAGCAATGCTTCAACGTTGCGAGCAGACCGCCTTCCCCGTCCGCGTATCTCTTTCTTATCGTGTCAACAACATTCCATGCGTTTCAATTGAACCCCAGGTTTGGGGATTTTGGTTCTTTACCACGGAAAAATAAAAGAAAACATAATTTGTTACTTCAGTGGGATCTAAGTCTTGCTACGATGGACTCCTTCGATGGTAGTCCACTCGTCTCGCCTACGAAAGCAAGACAGGCTGCCATTCAGGCTAAGGACTGGGCATATGTGAACTCCTGGCTCAATCGAATATACGCTCCTAAGCCAGTACCTCGATTTGAACGCAATGAAGATACGCTACGGGTTCTTCTAGCCATGGCGGCAGCAAATGAAGCTGCAGATGAGGAAAAAACTTTACAACACCGCGCACGGGAAGAAGCCACCACTGCCTTCAAAGCAAAGGAAGAAACCGAGAGCAAAAATGCACACGAGCGCCAGAAGAAGGAAATTCTAGACGAAATGGAGCTGTGTCTAGATGATAAGGGCAAGCGTGACTTGGATGACCTCGCGGAAGCAGCAGTTGTCTTGGGCAACACATTGAATCCAGAACCGGAGGATCTCAGCTTATCCATTGTCGAACTTACTGCTGAAGAATTCGATACTTCAGATCAACTCGCTAAAGTTGACATGTTGCACCGATACCTCCAAAAGGAACTTTCGCGGCTACAGGCTGATTTGGAGGAGCTTAAAACCAACAAGGCGTATGAGACGCCGGCTGATACCCAGAGCTTGACGGCGGAGTGGACGCGAGGGACAAAAACACTTGCTACGAAGGTTGGGGAATACCAAGACCGGATTTCCTCTTTGGAACGGAATCAGCTTCGAGGTCCTACCATTTCGGATCTTTTGGCAGAGGAAAGGACGGTGCGGCTACGGGAGGAAGTTGAGGCTCTTCAGGGACGTGTCAAAGCTTTTCATGATCTGCCCAGAGATGTCCCCGGAGCTCGGGCCAGGTATAGGGAGCTTGAGCATGAACTAGATCAACTCATGCGGAAGCGTGAGCATATGTTTGGGAATATTGTTCGGCGAAGATAAGGCTACAAGCGTTTGTTTACAAGATACATCTGTGTACTAAGATTACTGTATGGTTTGATGTTTACGAGAGAGCAAAATAGATGAAATTATGACATGGGTATTTGCATTAAATCGAAAAGGAATGAAAGCTAAAAGCTAGGTGGTATCGTCGTCGACTCGTTGCTGAACCATGATGGCAGAAGATCAGATTCGTAGAAGATCATGGCTACAAATTAGATGTCTCAAAGAGAGCAATCTAGTTGTTCATGCCAAGGGCGTTCTTGACCTTGTCACCACTGTAAGGAAGGTTAGTATCCTAACGATCGAGCAGAGGAAACGATAGTGGGGGTATCTTACATGGAGTTGCTGGCACCGCCGTGGGCGTGGTTGTCACTGGCGCGCTGGGTCTTGTCAAAAGCCTCCTGGGCGCCGCCCTTGCTGTCGTCGGTCTGAAGACCACGGGCAACACGGTCGGTGGTGTCGGTGATGGTCTCGCCGATCTTGTCCTGGGTGGACTTGGTGGAGTCGGGGGTGAGCTCCTCCTTAGCCTCTGTAGGAAATAAAGATGTTAGCGTGGGCCACTTTGACAGCAAAGCTGCAAGGAACGAGGCTGTAAATCAACATACTAGTGGAGAAATCCTTGCGGCCGGTGTCAGACATGATGATTGATGGGGTGGGTTGGTTGGTTTTGTGAAAAAGTGGTTTAGGTTGTAGGATGTAGAAGCTTGTGAGTTGTGAGAGAAAAATCCTGATTGCTGGTGCTCAAGTGAAGGCATTATATAGCCAGGCTCCCGTGACGCCAAAATGAAATGACGTCGTCTATTGATTGCGATATCGACCAAGTTTCTTGCCAAACTATGTATACAACTTACTCAACTCCATGGGGTATACAAAGCTCCCCCAACAACCAAAAAACCTGGAACCCTGGATGGCTGGATGTTGGGACCGCGAATCAAAATGGAGGAAACCCCGGAATTGTTCATCCTCGATGACGTTGAGGATCCCATCGAAGCCACATTTAAGTGATGACGTTTTGATGACTGCGATTCGACCTCGTGGCTGTGCCTCGGTTCCCGAATTGGTTTAGCCTGCTCGGCATCGCATGTATACACCCTGCGATGTATGTAGTACTTACTACATACGAAGTAGTAGTAGGGAATAGAAGGAGATGGAATCTTCCCCAGAGTGTACCTAACCTTGGAAGACACTCTAGAGTCTAAAGTATCTTAATTTAAGTATAAGCTTATAGTAGATACTGAGCGATAAGTCCCAAGAGTACTTACTGGCAGCACGTGGTAGTATCTACTACTAGCTAGTATTGAATAGGGACTAAAGAGAGCTCCAATGTTCTTCAAGGATGAATAGTACTAGCTCACGAAATGTGTTATCTCGCCTATAAGCCAAGATTAATACAATGATGGTCTCAAAACTGTCTCAAATGTCACCATACCCGTACCAAAGAGTCTAGATCTCAAAGTGGCTACTCGGCCTCGGCCGAAGTCCCGCTTTCTCGTAAGTTCTATCAATAGTCTCCATCTGCGCAATACTCTCTTCCCCATCAATCCAGACCCCAGACCCCTCCCTCCCCTTGATTTTATTCACAAACTCTTCCAACTGACAGCGATATGTAGACCACCAATCCTTGTAGATAGCCTCACACCTGTGTCCCGTCGGCCAATTGTATGCCTTTTGATACCTGGATTCTTTCCAGGATTCAATAACCTCTTCACCTTGCTGAAGAGTATGTACAGCAGAAAGATCAATCCGATGATATAGAAACGGGAAAATATGATTCCAAATCGTAATCGTCCGCGTACAGAAATGCTGCACCGGTTTTCCGTTCCGCTGAACGACCTCGGAATCTTGAACAAGCACAGGCTCAAAAATAACCTCACTCTTAGGCCACGGGAAACTAGGTAGCCCCTTCGTCCAAGAAGCTGGTAAGAATGATGGCCAGCCCCCGGTAGAACTCAAGTCACCTTGGATTCGAACGATTTTAGAATCCGGCATGTGATATTCCGCAGTCACGGCTTCATCGATTTGTGGTTCCTTCAATGACCCGTTACTACTAGTAGCAGTAGCAGTAGTAAATGATGAAGATAGACCTCGATACTCAACAGAGACAGGATCCAATCTCGTCTGACGACCCACAATCTGTCGTACGCTTGAGACGCAATAAGTCGCAATATCCATCAAACAACCCCCCGACAACGAATACCGAAATCGAATATCATCTTTCGCCAGCGCCAAATAAGGCAGATAAAACTGGGAAGAGACGCTTTCCGGGTTCCCAGGTGACTCGCGGACTAGAGATAAAAATGTTTGCCAAGCAGGGTGAAACTGGTAGTGGAAAGCTTCTAGAATCACGGGTGCATTCGGTGCAGTCACTAGTGGGTGTTTGAAGAGCTTTTTGGCTTCAGTGGCGTTGGAACAGGAGGGCTTTTCTAGTAGGACGTGTTTTCCTGCTTTTATTGAGCGGAGGCACCATTCGTAGTGATGGCTGTTTGGTAGTGCGATGTAGACGGCGTCTATGGATGAATCGTCAAGGAGGGCTGGAGATAGTATGACATGTTAGTAGGGATAGGTCTGCTTGTACTATATGATTGGGTTGAATGAGTTTCGTACCTTGATATGATGGATGGACTATTGGGATGTCGTATTTTCGGGCATATGCCTGTGCACGTTTGATATCGCGTGCTGCTACAGCGACTACGATCACGTCCGGATGGGATTTTGCAGGTGTAATCACCGAGAACGGGCTGAATCAGAGCAGACGTTAATGGTTATGATTTGGAAATGTAAACAAAGATAGAAAAAAAGTAAAGTCTGATACTGGGGATCGATACATACGCTATAGTACTTGCCCCAAGGAGACCGATCCGGATAGCATCATCGTGTTTCTTCAGTGTCGTCGGTGGACTGATGACACTGTAATAGACCCGTGAGATGAGACTGAAGAACAGCATTGATAGAAAAGTTCAATCATCAGTGATAGAACAAGTGTTGTTTTGTGATATCCGTATAGGTTTCCGGTAGGGTGCTTTTAGCTGCAGCAGCTCAGAGCTCAGACTGACGTGTAAGAAGAGCGGAGTCATGACGTGGGACGCCGCAGACAAGCTCATATTACCCCAACCTGGGGAACAAGGAGTCTCCACGAACCGAATATCTCAAATGTTCCATTTTTGTTGTCTATCTATTAATGATAGCCCTACAATTTCCAGCTCACATTGCCGAGAAGAATTAGCTGAGGGTTACTACGCTTTACTAGTATCTAGCCCTTCAGATAATTGGAGATCAAATCATACGAACTTCATGCTCATGAACTATCATCATAACCACAGAAGCAGTTACTAGTATTGACCTCTATAAAAAGAGCACAATCATTTCATGCACCCGGCCTAATCAACCCAGTCCGACCCGGTATCAAATGCCCAACAGTGAATACACCACTTTCCAAAAGAACACATGAAAGAAAAAGAAAAAGAAAAAACAAGACAAAAGGAGATGTGAACTCCAGGACAAAACACGACCAGAACCGGTCCGGTCGAGTATCGAGTATAGAAATATCGCGCATGCCGCCAGAAAACATTTGGAATCAAACATAGAAAATTCACAATCGCCACTTGCATACTTTGAGTCGAGAGAAGAGATGAATGTCTACCCTAGGGTATCTAGCCACCTCTCTCGCCAAACTCCTTCGCCCAGTCTTCATACTTGCGGAGTCCGTCGGAAGACACACTAGGTCGAATGGAGTATAAACTAGATTCAAAGTCCTGGAACTTGATCGGGCGGATTTGGTCCATGGGCGTATGAAGGAGGGCTTCGCCGAGATTGCGTAGAGGACCCATAGCGGCATCTTTTGCAAGGGCTGTTATATCTGAGCCGGAGAAGCCTGTCGAAACAAAGTTAGATAGGATTTCGCACATTCAGCGAGAAAGAGAAATTTACCTTCAGTTACATGGACTAGAACCTCGATATCCTCATCGCTCAGTTCGTGGTGTTGATGACTGAGAAGTGTGCGTATTTGTTGCTCGCGCACATGATGCTCAGGTAATGGGATATACTGTCGACGGACGAAACGACGTCTCGCTGCCTCATCGATGTCCCATGGCATGTTCGTAGCTGCTAAGACAAGTACACGACTGGCATCGCCTTCCTTCTTGTCTCGAACAGATTGTTCGCGGCCAGCGGCAGCGCGTTGAAGATCAGACCATTGGACCAGAAACTCGGTTTTAGACCGACGAGAGGCTTCATGCTCAGAGCCCGATGACCGGGCCGATAGCAAAGAATCAATCTCGTCAACGAAAATGATAGATGGGGCAAGGGCCTTTGCTAGTCCGAATAAAGCACGCACAAGCTTTTCACTTTCTCCGTGCCATTTAGATGTCAGGCTTGATGCAGATACAGAGAAGAATGTCGATTTCGATTCGGTAGCAACCGCTCTTGCAAGCATGGTTTTTCCAGTACCGGGTGGACCGAACAGAAGCATACCGCGAGCCGGTTCACGTAAGCCAGAGAATAGATCAGGTCGGAGGAATGGGTAGACAACAGCCTCCTTCAGGGCCTTTTTGGCCGTCTCAAGTCCAGCAATATCTTCCCAATGTACCTCGTCACCGCGAACGACGATGTCATTGAGAATCTGACGCGCTGACTGGGGATCAACGCCCTTGGGTAGCTTACTCATAATTCTCACAACGTCTTGGCTCTCTTGATCTTCGTCTTCATCCTCGGCCTCGTCCTCTGAGGAGTGTTGGTCCCAGGACTCTTGATCACTTGAAGGCGGCGTCTCACGGCGCTTGACTGGTGGCGGTTTTCGCCGAACAGCACCGCTGCTATTTCCATTCGCTCCTGAGATTGTCATTCGATCCACACCTCGTTGGAGGTCATCACTGCCTGAGGATGGAGACATATAAGATGATTGTGTCGGTTTTGTTGTTCTGGGCGCAGATTTTGTCCGAGGCTTGCTAGTCGGCAAATTCGCTTCAGCTTCCTGTCGGGGCGTTGCTGACCGTGTATTTCCTTCGGATTTGGTCACTTGCGTCACACGTGGGGGAGGTGGCAGTGACGACCTCAGCCCCACAGGCTTGGGTTTTATAGATGGTTTCGAGACAGGCGAAGAAGGACTGGCGTAATCTTTCGGATCGGGCATGATGAGAGGTGCCGGTGCCAAAGGTTGAGGCCGACGAGGTTCAGAGCCTGCCTGGGCATGGCGTGGCATATTTTGCGCAGTCGGCCGAGGAGAAGACCGGGGAGGAGAAACATGTTTAGGCTCCCGCCAATTCGCAGGAGGAATTCGGTCTGTGGAAGAATTTGTTTTCTGTGGACGAGGCCGCACCGATGGGGCTTCTTCACCTGAGCTGGATCTTGGTTCGGGATCTCGACGTGCGTTGGCATCGTTGGCAAGACTTCGAGATGAAGCCACTGCTGCATCATTCGAGGGTTTGTCGATTGATGGCGATCGATAAAGATTGCCCCATGCTAGTCCCGCTGCTTTAGAAGCGGCTGGTCGTGTTTCCTTGCGCTTGGTATTGACCTTAGATTTCTTATCCTTGTCCTTCTTCTTTCCGTCCTTGTTGCGAAGAGTCGTCAGCATCATCTTGCGTCGCTCAGGGCTAGACCCGCGGGATTTAGTCTTGTCCGAGGAATTCGAGTTCATTCGTAGAGCAGGAGATCCCGCCGGGGACAGGCCAGGCGGAATAGAGTCATCCTGGGGTTGTAGAGAATCGAAACTATGCCGGGACATCGGTGGAGGCGGAGGTCGTCCAGGTATAGCAGCTGGTTTAGAGAGATCCGTATACCCAACGGCTGGAATGGTGCCGTCACCAATCCAACCAGGAGGGTTAGAAGAAGACGAGACGGGCGCAGTTGCAGGAAATTTGCCCTTTGTAAGAGTTGTTGGCTCCTTTACGCTTCCATTTGCCTCGGCACTTTCTTTCCGACTCTCGCGGAGGGCCGACAGCAGATCGACTCGTTCGCGGCATTGGGTCTCTAGCGCACGGATGGAATCCTGTAGGGCCTTTTCCGTTTCGGATTTAGGAGTATAGTTCGACGGTACCCGACGAGCGTTATGATGATAGATTGTTTCGAGAGCGGAACGCCATGATCTCAATGCTTCCTCCTCATTGTTCTGATGTCATGAGCGATTGTGAAGTTCAAGGGGATATCACGTCGCACCTACCTGGCCTTCAAAATAGACCGCAGTCGAACATAGTAAATAGCATTCATCGTACGTCTTCTGTAGGGAAGACGCGGGCCGTGGGCGCATCATTAGGAGGTCGAAGGCCCGCACCCATGTCACTGCAGGTTGTTGGCGGGGAGAAAGGGCAGCGGTGATCTCCCGGAGCGGAGGAGTTTTCGCGTGACGTCGTCGGTTCGGCGAGGGCTGCATGCGGTCACGACACTCCACCAAACTATCAAAAGTGACTCTTAAATGAGATGGTATACTTTTAAATCAGATATTTATTGCCCAATGTTATAAACAGGTATAGCCTGTACTGGCAAATCAATAATCTATCTATCAGTACCTCGTTACTGGCCTAATCACTTAAGTACTACCTAGTAGGTAGCAGCACTACTCCTCAAAGTAAAAAGCATCCAATCACATACTATATCTAGATTCCTCGTGGTGGCACGTCTATGGGTACATGCAAGAATAATAAAAAGAAAAAAGCACTAAAAAACACATATCGATGCAACAGAACCCAGCCCGCATAAGATAAACAAAGCCCGAGGGATCGCGTTTTCCAACGCCGGTAGGAATAGAAGACACATCGGACAAGGAGAAGCGTTAAAGAGGTTTAAAAAAAAGAACAAGAGAACCGATCCCCAGGCCGGCTTGCTTATGCCGTTCCTAACCCCTTTCGTTCCAAACTATACAGTACCAGAATCGCTTTTTGGTCAACAGAAGCTCCAAACATGCAGGAAGATCGAGCCGGGCTCTTCAGGCCCAGAATGCACCATCCGCAGGGCATGGCAGGCTCTGCCCGCATCGCACGACCCTCGCAGGATGTCAAAAATAAAGACCCATGTCGCCTCAAGATTTCGGAGAAAAATAAAAAAAGAATAAAGAAAAATGGTGGCAGAAGAATGAATAAGGGGTCTCACGGCGTATGCGCAACAGCCGATGTTAAACGAGGCGAGGTGGGTTCTCGAATTAGGACATAACAGTCAAATCAACAGGTGGCAGCCAGACAGCCAGAACATTCCTCTAGTCAAGAGGTTGGTCTTTGAAATAAGCCTTGGCCATCTCATAAGATGTCCAGCAGATGGCAGTGCTTGGCATGGTAGAAATGATACGAGGGCGCATGCCGCGCAGGAAACCAGCCCAGCCAAAGCGGTTCTTGATGATAGCAGCTGCGTTGAACAGGCCGCGCGCGGAGCGGATCTCTTCACTTTCAGCCAAACCACGAGTCTGGAGCAGAGTCTTGACAACATCCAGAGGTGTGGTAATAGCGGCCGCGAAGGCACCGGCAAGACCACCAGCCATGCAGTGGGTGAAAGGGTCATAATCTTGCTTCGGGTTCATGATCTTAGAAATAGACTCGTAGGCGACGAATTGGGTGGCAGTGAAGGGCACGGTCATGCAGAGGGTGGTAGGGTAGGAGAGGTAAAAGGCCTGGAGGCCCTCGGTTCGGTAGACGGTTTTGGCGCATTGCATCAGGGTCTTGTGGACAGAGCCGTGGACTTGCATTCGCTGCTTGATAACTTTTTTCCCGAAAGGTTAGATCGGACTCTCAGTGCTACTTTGGAAATGTGAAATTCTACTCACCATCGAATGGGTTCATCAATGCATCACTTGCGATCGTAGCCGAGGCACCACTCAACGCTTTAAACCCGGCTTGTCAGCGATACTCATTCAAATCCGATCCAGGTTGGAAATCACATACCGGCTGCTAGAGGATGGTGTCCGTCATCTACGTTTCCGCCCGCCAGTTCCTTAACGATCTCATATGTTCCAAAGTAAACCGCGTGAGCCGGACCTATCATAACCAAAATCAGTCATTTGTTCCAAATCGACTATCACGAGTTCGCAGCCCGAAGAAACATACCGGCACCGACAATCACACTTGAGACGCCCTTCCAGAGTGTGCGCCATCCCTCGATGCGGTAGATTGTCGAAACAGCGTTCGTCAGGCCAGTGTAAAGGCCACCAGTGGAGGGGTGCAGGATTTGCATGCGGGTCTAGGAGTTGCGAAAAAAAAGTCCATTAATATCAATCCGATTTTTCCATGGGGAATTTCTGTATTATAGAATATGAAACTCACCTTGAGCAAGTCGACGGGGTACATAACCGAGTGTTCCTTAAAAGAGATATCGTTAGCTGAAAGATCTCACCGTGCCAATTGATTTCGCTCAACATACCGCGATTCCCGCGAAAGCACCGGCGAGCATGTTACGACCTAAGCCATAGTTTGAAGGGAGAGCTTCGTAGCTAACGAGGAAATCGAAAAGTCAGCTTTCGTTATTCGGACAGGAGAAGGATATATCGGTGGAGTCGCGGTAGGCACAAAAAAAGTTGTAGCCAGCGAACAAGGCAGGCCAGCGACAACAATCGTCATAGACAACCGGTCGGAGGGCCAATGCATTTAGAGAAGGCCGACCGATCTAGCCATCATCTCCGATGCTATCACAAAGCCGCTCGAGGAAGATTCAGGCGTAGAGCGACACATACTCAAACTCAGGCTCGGGGATCTGGTCGGAGGCCGCCATGGAGCTCCGCTAGCTCAAGGCGTAGCTGGCGCAAGTCGAAAGAGAAAAAGGTATTGACGGAAGAAGGTAGGTTGTCGTAGCGAATATGGAAAGTGTAGATCAGGATGCGCAGGGAGGAGGAAGTTTGTGAAGTGGAAGGTCGTGTGGAGGAAGAAAGATGATGAGGTAAAACGGGTTCTCCGTGGAGCAAAACAGGCCTAGGATGCCCACACCGGAAGGAACCAGGGGGGAGAGAGGGAAGACAACTCGAAGAGACACTTTAATGAACAATTCGTATTGCTTTGTGAATAGGTTCCCTTTGTTTTTTTTGTTTTTTTTTGTTCTTTTGGAAAAGTAGACTTAAATTTTATCTTGATCTGTTTTGATCTGTCTTTTTTTTTCTGGAAAATAAATTAGGGAGATCTGGATAAAGACTAAGGAATTAATTGTTGAGACCAGTCCACTTAGAGCGTAACATGGGCTCCGCGGGACTAAAGGGAAATTATCTGAAGGCCGACCTTCGCCGGATTCCACAGGCTCCGAGGCTCCCCCATTCCTTATTTCCCTTGCAATATCCCGATCCCCGAGCTGCTTAACCTTAACACTTCACAATCAACCCCTTCACACACGACTTAGTACAGTAGTCTTTGATGATTGTGTAACTATATTTCTCAATTCGTCATTGAGCTTCCGTGTGATCCCGTGTGAAATTTTCCTTGTATGATCTATCAGCATCCATTCTGAAGTGAATGGATTATTCAGAATGCTCCGGCTAGACCTCCCTCTCTCTATCCTGGGAAGATCCGATGACGGAGATTAGGTAAGGCGTACGGTATCGGCAGTACCTTCCCACAGTTGATCCGGTACCGACCGGTACCTCAATGGACTATGGGATATCCACATAAATGACAAGTACCGTTTTTGTTACGGCGACACTGCCGATGGTCATTTTTATCAATCTGATAAGCCACCCTTTCATTAAATTGCCCCCTGCGAATCTGGGACTAGTGCGTTGGGCCTGGAGAAACTAGTCGATTCTCCTTTTACAAGTGGATCAAATGACCTGCCGAATATTCATAGAAGCATCGATCCCTTCGAGAACGCCGTTTGAAAAGTATTTCAGGGTTGTCAAGATAAAGGAATCAACCTGGGCAGAGAGGGTATCTATGTAGGTACTAGGTCCAGTCTTGTCAAAGTTGCCCTGGCATGGTTGATAATCTTGAGAAGACTTCTTCTTACCTGTCTTTCTTTCTCTCTACTAATGACTTGCTCAGCCCCATTCAGGCATACAGGAAATAAATTGTCTCCCTGGGTCCTCTAGGCAATACGAGGTGATCCCCAACTAGGGGCTGCGTCTGACCACGCGACTCTCTTGGCCGGGCTGCCGAGGTCCGGGTGGGCATCAGCCCGTGTGGACTAAACTAAACCCTGCTGGTCATCTTCTGTACGTATACGGAGTACAGTATGTAGATGTCTGGGAACAATTTTCCAGTTCCGTCTAACTGGGGGACCAGCAAGGGCCAAGAGAGCATAGTCCAATTGTTGGATGGGAACCCCCCTTGAGAGGCATGATAGTATGAAGTAGTCATGGCACTGTACATACATAGAGAGAGCCTAGAAGCCCCATGCTGAGAACAAGCTGATCAACGCTCTTAATCCTGCAAGATGATTCAAATCGGGTTATCTGTGCATTTCATGAAACAACTCAACCAAACAGCCACTGATCATGATTCTAGCAACGGCACTTTCCTGCAGTATTAAAACTTCAAACTGCCCAAGAAAAGTGAAATAATTGTTCGAACAGATTTAATCGGTTGGACCTTTAAGGTAGGTAACTATGAAACTACGCTATGGTAGGCAAGAAAGTCCGAGTCATAGTACTTTGTAGTCTTCCTCTTCAACGAGCTTAATAGGAAAGCAACTCCGTTAAACCTTGCGAGATACCACTTCTAGTATTATCATATAATGCGAGAGCCTTCAGGATGCTTTCTTCTCTTATTTAAGGTGGGAATATTATTTACATCAATACCAATTCGTACTAGTATGTATGGATCAAGTTCAATTTCTGTATACCATCCATGGATTGTACTCAACTGCCGATAGAACTTCAATTTGAACCTTGGAACCACCCGGACACTTCCACTGGCAGCGGTAGACAATTTATTCTAGGACAAGCAGTATAGCAGTACCTGTATGGATGAAACTTCCAAGGTTCCAAGGTTCAATTTCAGGGCTCCCTACATACTAGACAAGGCACTACACTGTACTAGTACATGTACATGTCCAAGAGCAGCAACATCAAAAACCCAGTATCAAACTTGAACTTAAACAAAATAAGAATTGCAGAGGATGTGATCGCTACCTAACTATGAAAACATATAGAGAGCACAACTACAACTATCTGACCACAGTGATTCCCACAACCAAAAAAAGAAGAAGAAAAGAAAAAAGAGGAAAAGTCTCAACACCTCGGCGCCGCAGCCTCAAGCAATAATAGAAACAGAAAAAGAACTCTGATATGCTGATCATTTCGATGTTGTTTTCAAGTGTGAGAAAATTCATGTCTCCATTGACTCGACTCAACCATATAACCTCGAGCAGTTCGATTCAGTTCAATGGGATGTGTTGGGAGGGGCAAAGATGAAGATTGGTGGGTGGGAATGTGTTGAAAGCGGAGATGGGTCCACGTAAGTGAAGTGATGTGAGTAGTAGGTGTTGTGGCTGTGGGGGGTACTGAGAGGAAAGAATCGGGGAAATGTTCGTTCACGGTCGTCAAATTCTCATTTGAAGTGTCTATATGGATGCCGGGGAAAATTCGTTACCATTCAACGTTGAACGACCACTCGCCTGTGTATTGTTAGTATTTGACCTTGGATCTTGAAGCAGGTATCATGGATATGATAGATAGATAGGGTAGGGTAGGAAAGCACTGTAACTTACCATTCTTCAAGTTTTCCGCAGTATCGCTCAGAAGAATGACCCGACGCTTATTGCAATAGGCGGTTTTATCCAGAATATCAACCTTCAGTTCAGCAAGTTCCGGTACAGGTTTCTCAAACATCTCACTGAGGCTTTCCACAGCCATCTCCAAGTCCTTCTGGTTATCCTCGAAAATCGTCGTGAGGTTATTACGCCCAAGATAGAATGCGAAAGCATATGTCCACTTAAGAGTCTGCCGGCATTGTTGTAGCGCTTGAGATGCCGTGTCGAGGAATTGCACCTCGATCCAAGATAGACCGGACTGTGATTGCAAACTGGTCATCTTTTTCTCGGTCTTAAGGTAAAGGTCCTTGTCCAACTTTGCAGACTGCTCGTGGTTCGCATACCGGTTATAGTAATGCAGATAACGTTCTAGAGATGCGCGTGACTTTGCCTGGGCGCTGCGGGCATCGTGCCCGGATTTTTCTTCAAATCGGTTGCAGTTATACCAACTGGTGCCATGTTCGGACCAGAGACCCATACACATCCAGCAGAACTCGTGCTTGCATTTACGACATGTCATGTGGTTGCAGCCTCCGTTCTTTTCAATCGTAGACATGCATTTCGGGCACTCCTTGGTGTTGGCTGATATCCAGTTGGCTGTCTCTGAGTCATCCTCGCACTTTTGAAGCCACATCTTGACCAGTGTACATGGGGTGGGTTGGTGATCGGTCACCGAACATCCAAAGCAGAATTCGTGTTTACATATACATCGAACAGTTGGAACTATGCGTCGAAGGTCGCGGGTTTTCACTGCACAGTCAACTGCATACTCACAGTTTGGTGCGGGGCACCATCGTAGATTGTCTTTATCGTCGACGTAGGTCCGTGTAAGAAGGGTGCGATACCTGTTGAGTGAGAATGGATGTTAGCCAAGGTCCTTCTATATGAGTCAGACTTTCTGCGGTTCTTACCGATCCTTGAGATCGTCCGTAACGAGCAAATCAAGTGATCGTGAATCGACGATACGGTGGCAGTTATCACCAGGGCACTCGATTCGCGCGGCCTCTCCTTCCTCTTTGATCTTCTGTCCCAGGTAGTGTCGGTAGCAGTCGACACAGAACCGGTGGCCACAACGCATGGCATATGTCTCGATGTCATCACCATCCTCACAGCAGATCTCACACGAGAAACCCGGAACAACTTCCGTTTTCGCCGTGCCTTCGAAGTTGGTTCCTAGTCCAGCTTCTTCTAAAGTCTCCTCTGGGCGTTCCATATACCCCTCAATCAGTTTCTCCTGTTTCCATCGCCCGAAACGCATGAGGATCGCTGCCGACTCTGGGGGTAGGCCAAGGATAGCGGAAACCTCGTTAATTTGTACAAGCTGCTCGCGCTCGATATCGTAAGGGTCGAGAACCTTGAACTCAACCTCATATGGTTTCCGCTTTTGCTTGAGCAGGTCTTTATCGTCCGAAAAGCCGGTATCTAAATCTCCAAAGTCTAGATAGAGCATGGTTAGTCGATGGTCAAAGAGAAGAATAACAGAAGAGAAGAGAGCAAAAGGTCACTGAGCTTTGTCAATATCAGTTTTTTTGTGTACATACCTTCTCCTAAACTCTCATCATCACTGCCTTGCATATCCAAGAAGTCATCCTGGCTAGAGACATCGCTCATGAAATCGTCATCAGAGTCCATACTGCCCTCTGTGGTCGCGGGGGTCGCGAGCTCCCTCTTCTTCTGGCTAGTAGAACTTGAAGAACTGCCCGACTCCGTGGACTGAATCGTCGCAGGACCCGTCAAGACGGGCTTGCGCGAGCGACCGACAAAGGTGGCGTCACCGGTGTGGGCAGCCTTGGTGGCGGATTCGGGGAGAGGCTGGTCGTCCGTAATCGCCGCCTCGGCTGCCTTTCTCTTCCGCGTCGAGGGAGGCGTGATGGAAGTTGACGGCAAGTAGCCGGGGGGTGAAGGAGATTAAAAAGAGAGTGAGCCACAACGTCACTGGGAAAATTGCGCGGGTCGAGTGGTTCGGAGGGGGCGTGAGTGGGGAAAGGGAAGGGAAGGGAAGGGGAAGGGTAGAAGAGAAGAGAAGAGAAGTGAGAAAAGTGACGAGGGGAGATAAGAGGGGGGCCAACGCGAGGATGACTCCGAGTGACTCTAAGGTCAGAACTAGATGAAATGCAGGCAGAAATATGGAGATGAGCTGGAAGCCTAGATGATCTGATTCAAAGGCAACTTGATCAAAGGCCAAAGTCCCCCAGATGACTCCAGAGTGATCCACCTGGTAAGGCTTGGACAAATCACTCATTGGATGCCTGAGACATCGTGTGGTCGTAAGGCTGCAATATACTATACCAGGCCGAATTAAGACTCAATATTGGAAATGAATCACTACAGGACTACTTCACTTTAGATTAGTTTAGTTTACTATTAGTACTAGTATTATGGTTATACACTCTTTTATCCTTCATCATCATAGAATTCATTTCAACGGAGATCTTTTGGTCTATGCTGGGATTGCACTTTGGTATAAGTATTGGAAATAGCACGAGAGAAGACAACTACTCATCGTCGCTCTCTTCTTCCTCATCATCATCATCTTCCTCACTGCTCTCCTCCTCTGCATCGGCAAGCCATTGCACAAATTGCTGCGTTTGGCTGCGCACCTTCTTCATCTCTTCACTCTCGGTAGACCGTTCATCATCCCACCACTGCTCGTAGGCTTCTTCATCAACCAGCTCGAGCTCGTAGAGCTCCTTTGCCGTGAACAACAGAACAGTATCGCCCTTCTCTCGGCCAGTCAAATCACGCTGGAGCTGGAGAAGGAAGTCAACCTGGTCAACCTTCTCCTCTTTTTGGCGATCGAACAGAGTTCGCTCGACGACCTCAGAGTATTGCGAGAAGACCTGGTGAACTGCTTGGTTGGCGCCCTTGCCCTTGTTCATGAGTTCTTCGATATATTGCATGAACGAGGTCACGATCGCTCGTCGGACCTGGGTGTCGGAGGCGTTGGCAGTCATACGCAGACTGACCAGTTCCAGTTGCACAACGTCAGCAGAGACGCTCTCACGCAGACTGTCCAGAACGCTGCCAGTTGCATCAGCGTTGAAGTGATCCTCTTCGGCACCTTCGGAGAAACTGCTTCGGGCCGACCGTGCCCATGAACCTTCCGACAACTCAGATGACAGTGTAGAGATGGAGGCAGAGGAAAGTGAAAGTCCCGGCATGCGGTAAACTAGTGAGAGTAATTAGCATCATTCCCATCTCTCAAACCCACGCAACAAACGGAAATATTGACATACCAAGTCCAGATGATGCGACACTAACATCATCCTCGTCTTCGTCGTCATCCTGGCCTTGAATAAATTCATAGCCTTCTCCGCCTTCGCCAACGACCGTCTCGTCAAGGGGAGCTGCGCTGCCGTCCCGTGTAGAGTTGGAGATACGCTTTCCACCTTGCACTGTGACGCCGTCGGCAATTTTGACGCCATATGAGAGGAGGGCACCAGGCTCAATAATACAGTTCTTACCGATGACTACGCCATCCGCAATGATCGCACCGCGAACCTCAGAGCCCTCTCCAATGACGACATTATCCCAGATATAAGCACCCTCTAGCTTGACATTGCGTCCAACCTTAATATCGCGGCCAAGAGTGGTGTTCTGAACGATGGCCCGGTCACCGATGCTAGTGCCACGTCCAATGACCGTGCGACGGCCAACAACACAAGATCTGGCAAGAAGTACGCCCTTCTCTTGGTATAAGCTGCCCTTTCGGAGATCGTATGTATGTCCCGGAAGAAGGTTGGTGTCGGGGCACAAAGGATAAGTCCAGCGAGACACAATATCCTTGCTAATCGCATCGTATGCCTTCAGGTTGCTAACCCTCGAAGCATAGTGCCCAGAAACAATGTGAGTGTGTATCGTCTTGCCATTCAGTTCATAGTCTTTCAAGACACCAAAGAGGTAGTGTTTTCGGGGCGATTGGTAGTCAAAGCTGTCAGACCAGAGACTCAGCACATCTGGTGTGCAGATATCAATGCTGCAGTCGATCAAATCCTGTCGGATATCGAGCTCGGCATGCGACAAAAGAATCTCGGTATCGATGTTCAGACGAGGCGAGGGTTCCTCGGAGTTGTGATCGATCTCTTCGTAGTGAAGGCAACGGTCCTTGGTCGGGTCAATGACAAAGACTGGCGAGATTGAGGTAGACTTGGTACGGTGGTTTCGGCCGGCTTCTCGGAGAATCATAGTCATGATTGCGTTCTTGTCGGCCTCTCGGCGGGCGCGGTGCTTTTTCAAAGCAGCTTCGATTGGGAGATTGCTGATAACATCGCCGCTTACGACGATGAAATCTCCAGTGATCAGGTGCTTGCCGTCCAGGTCACGCATAACGTCGCCAACGGAGGTAGAGGTGGATTTGAGGAAGGTCAATTGCTTGAAGGGCGAAGATGTAGCTCTCCATTTCGAGGCACTAAAGTCATCTGGTTAGTCTCTCTCTTTCTCTGTGGTGCGGTCTCCAACCCAAATTCAATTATCATACTTGATGTATTTCTCGAGTAGATCGGAGTGAGCACCTCCATAGAGGAAAACGTCTTCGACACCGGCATTGGCGAGGAACTCGAGGGTGTATTCAATGAGAGGGGTATTGGCCAGCGGTAGAAGGCACTAATCCATTGATCTCGGTCAGCGCTTGCGATTCCCATATACTGTATTCAAGGGCTCTACATACCCGAGGCTTATCGAGGGTGAAAGGCTCAAATCTGGTTTCGAAGGTATCCGCAAGGACCTAATCAATCGTGCAAGATTAGCAACAATCCCATCTAGTTCGATCGGACGCAAGCAGGAATGCGGCAAGCAAGTCAAGCAAGCAAGTCAAGCAAGCAAGTCAGCGCATCTCGCCTTGTGAGTAGACATACCACAGCCTGCAGAGTCTCTTCCACCTCTTCTGTCGCATTACCGCGCGGCTTGGAGCCGCCGCCCTTTTGCTTCGCACCCATATCTCAAAGATTCTAAAAGCAGTCAGCAATCGCGATATTAACAGTGTTGAAAGAACTTGTCAAAATTGGAAGATGGGGTCACCGATCGACTGCGCATTAGTCCAACCGGAATTGGATTTGCTCCTACCTGGGGAAAGAGTGGACCACAGAATCAGAAATGACCAAGACAAAGTCGTCAGTCTGGTCTATGAGGAGATACGAAGAACGAAGATGTTATTCAAGGAAGACACAAAAAACCCCGCCAAGCCGCGGAATGACTCCCACTTCTCTGTTGATGCTGTTTGCACTGTTTGCACCCATCCCATCGGATCCCTCATGTCACGTGGTGTTATCCTCAGGAAGCCACGATCACGAGACCTGCAGCGCCAAATATGGTTATCCCACCCTAACTATGGGATGGCAGCAGCCCTACCTACAGCCACCCTGAGGCTCATAACATACTATAACAATAAACTCGGATAACAAGAGTGATCGGAATATCCCATGATTTCTTTTTTAAATTGCTCAAACTATTCAGAATGGTATTACTCTAACAGGGGCAGTAACATTTGTAAATTAACAAAGTACCGTTACTACTCTCCTTGACATCTTTGAAATTTGATATGCTGTACTCCGTACACAGAGTGAGCCTGCATCCCAGCAAATGGGGATAGCGCGAATGCTATTATGCACATACATACACGGGCCGGCCGATCAGCGCCCTGTGAATCAGGCTAAAGGACAATCCATGCCTATAACATTGCCCTAATACTATTTTAACCTGCCGCGATAGAAAAGGGATGTGGGGGGTCGACGCGGTCTAGACCATCACCGAAGCATCCAAACCCTGCGCATCAAGAAAAGATGGTCTAGACCATCGTTTGAGAATCTCACGCTAACAAGGCAGAGAGAGGTACGATCCGCGGGTTTGTCCGCTATTCATAAGTAGTGGAGAAAACCAGTTCGATGGATTACGATTGAGAGACACGAGGATTGTTCAATTGAAGAGTGATGATGATGAGTACATCCAAACAATCCCTGTCCCAATTCCCACTTCACCCAAGGAACAGGAGGGAACAATCCATACAATTTGGCCCCCAGGACATGGCCAAGAATGGGAGGAAGACAAAATAGAAGATTCAAAACACAGGTCGAAAAATAATATGTACCTGACAAATAGAAGAAGGGGGAAAAGATCCAAAACAATTTCGCCCGTAATGTATATCGAAGAGCTGACGCGTGAAAACACACAATTTCGCCACCCACTTTGCCAACAACTTAACAAGGGAAATCCAAGAAAAAAGAAAACGCCATGGCCTGTAAGGGGGGTGAAAAAATTTCTTAATCCAAGACAATACATCCAAAAAAGTGAGGGTGGGTGATATACGATTTAGATCTCGTTATGAACAATGGGAATCGTGAGGTAATAGACAGGCGGAGGAGGGAGAGAGGTGAGCAAAGGACGTGGTTAGATATTCTTCTGGTTTCTTAACCAGGCCGTCCGGCTTGCACAGCCATCATTGGTTGTTGAGGCGGCGCGTACATGCGTTGACGTTTAGCCATGTTTTGGCTGTCGGCGGCACTTGACATATCGGACATTTGTCTCCGATGAGGTGGGCGAGCCGGGGGACCGGAGGATGGGACTGCAACTGCAGGTGCAGGATATTGAACACCGTTTTGGTCGACGGTATATGCAGCGGCTGGTGGCGCAGGGCCAGCTGCAGCCACATACTGCCCTTGCACAGTTGGGATGGTTGGGGGGACTGTCTGCATGCCCTGGAATTGACCCGGTGATTGCCAGTTGTTTATTGATCCAGCAGGGGATTGACCAGGGGAACTATCCTCCTTGATTGACTGTGTGGCAGATGTTTGTGGAGCCATGGTGACTGGAGGAGGTTGTGGCGCCTCGACTCCTTGGTTCATGGTCTTGAGATGCACCAGGTGTTTCTCGAGCATACCAAGCAAGCTCTTACGAGTGAAAGGTTTTGGTAGCACATCATCCATACCTAACGTAATTCTTAGTTAGAGAGGACGTTCCTCTGGAAATGCCAGGAAAGACCATGAAAAATGCTTACCATGTTGGAAGTAAAGCTGAATATCGTCACTTCGGATGTTTGAGGTCATGGCGATGATAGGAGTGCGGTCGAATTGGCGGATGAGATGACAGGCAGACACACCATCCAAGTTGGGCATAATAATATCCATCAATATAAGATCATATTTCTGGCCATCTTGGATCTTGTTCACTGCTTCCAAACCGTCGAACTGCTTGAAGTTAGTTTTCAACACGTAGCCTAGGTGGAAAGTAAAGTAACCATACCGCTGTGTCGATAACACAGTTGAAGGAGAAAAGGAACTTTCCACCAATCTGCCGACAGGTTGCATCGTCTTCAACCAAAAGGATTTGCGGGCTGCGAACCCAGCCAGGATCAACGTTGGTGCTCTTCTTTCGGTTGTCGGGATATTGACGGCGCGCTTCGGTATCCTCGGGTTTGGTCGTAGGCATCGGGTACGGTACATTGTTGACATGCTCGCTATACATGGGATCAATACCATTTGTTGTGCCCACAGGATACACCACTTGTTCCAGATCCCCACCCATCTTGTTCGGAAATACCATGGGAGTAGGTGCAGCCGTCGTTGGTGGCCGGACTGCTCCGTTCCGAGCTGCTTCCATTGCCGGGGTGGCCACTGGTGCAACACCAGCGGCAGCAGCTGCCGCAGCCGCGGCAGCCTTTTGGGGATCATTGGCATCCACGCCTGAAAGATTGAATTGGATTTCCGCGTTCATATCGCTCAGAAGTTTTGAAGCCTGTTGAAGAGGCGATGAGGGTTCGTCGTCCACGGCACCAACCTGAGACGGACTCATTGTAGATCCCTGTGCTTGGAATGTCATGGCCTTGCTGTCACGTCGTTGTCGCGCATCTACCGAGAGCAGATAGGTCATCACCTGGTGAATAACGTTCTCATGGTTCAACACTGTTTTCTGAACTCGCATCACCTCTTGTAACATCAGTTGATGGTCCACGGTGAGCTGTGCATAACGATCTGAGATATGTTGAATTTGTTGTTGTTGTGCAAGGATCTGTTGATTGAGTAGGTCGATTTGTTGAGTCGGAGCAGAATCATCATTGCTCTGGGTTTGTTTGCGAGGTGCTGGGGCTTTGCGGCGGATGTTGTCAAGAGATTCCTTGCTGTTGGCCCGGAATTCTGGATGTTTAAATTCCCACGCCTATACAACGATCGAGAGTTGTTTTGTCAGCCAGTGAAACCATCGAATATGGGGACCCATTATGAGGAGAGGGCCGGGAGGGAGATGGATGCCCAAGGCGCGAGAGGTTCAAAGAAAACGAATATCCTACATTTTGCCCGTATGGCGACTGGCCATTTTCTTCGTTATTCTGACGAACTTTGTGGAAGTCGTATTTGTTCAGCTGGCGCACGAAACTGGCGAAGTTGCTATGCTTGAAGTGTTTGGGGAGGATCGTCTTGGTAAATTTCTCGCACTGGATCCTCGAGTCAGTCATTTTTTTGATCCGCGGTGCGACCGTACATAATCATGGGCGCATTACCTCCAAGACGACGAAACTATCTCCTTCGTCACCCCAACGCACGATGGACGCGTAGGAAGGGTCCTCCAACATTCTGTAGAAACATGGTCAATATCCGGTTGGGATCTCAACGGTCGCGACGGGGGCAGAGCGAGGGCGCGCGGGTGTGAAAAAGTCGGCAAGAGGCGAATAAAGGACTTACTTGTACAACTTGCGCACCTAACCATATTGTTAGCCAAAAATGATATTTTGTTGACGATCTCCATCATCTATACTCACAAAGTCGGAGGAGTTCCCGCTCGCTGGGGGCTGAGGCTGTTGACCCTCCATGGCCTAGAAGGGTCGATTGAACGAAAGTCGGCAGGCCGGGGCAAAGCAGGTCAGGCAGAACCCGGGGGGCCGGGCTGCGATGCAAGAAAGCGATTCGACGGGAAGGAATATTACCAGGGTCGAAGTCGCGAAAAAAAGAAAAGAAAGAAAGAAAAGACAGCAAGTCGCTGGGAAGAGGGGAGGAGGGGAGGGTGGGCTGAGAAGAAGAGAATCTCTTTTAAGGGAAATAAATGGACGGGGGGGGGAAGAAGTGAGTGGAGGGGAGCAGTGGGCGGTCGAGGTCAAGTACAGCGGGAGTACCAAAGTTACCTGCTAGTGGGAATAGCCCTGCGCGGTATAGGGGAGGTACTTTACTGTATATAACAGTATAAAACAGTTATACACTGCCTGGTAGACATCATGATTCAGCCTGGGTTAGATTTAAGGTGGTGATCATTTGTTATGATGATTGTTATTGTACTAGTATGATACTATTCATTTACTCTTCTGCTTTGCTTTACATTTACATCAGTACTATGTACTAACTACTCCTAACATGGTCTCGACTCTTGCATGGTGAATGCAGGGCTGGATTCCTACATTCCCCCAGATACGCAGACGCAGATAGTCTGCAGTCTGCACCACAATCATCAAAGAAGTCATACCCTAGGGTAGTCATAGCCATAGTCATATCCATGTAAGAAAGAAAGGGTACTTCAATGTCAGTGCGCCCGACATGGGGAGGGGATTGCATGGTTAGCTCTTGACTTTGCATATCGGGGAGGAGGACGTGCATTTAACTCCGTCAATATACCTCTGTACCCTAACTGAATCAAATTGATCTCAACAGAGTCACGGTTGACCAAGCGAAAGGTTCAACAAAAAAAAAAAGGAAGGGTAAAAAAAAAAGAGAAAGAGACCCGCCAAGGCGAGCGTTAAGACATCATGGTTTGAGGGGAACACAACGGCTCCACCATGCTGGGATCGGTGGGCCTCCTCGTGGGTGCGCGTTTACCAGTCCATCCAGTCTGTTCAGGTCCACTGGATGAGTTGGCAAAATCGTGTAAAAGAAAAAAAAAATCCATAAAAAAAACTCTCTTCGCGGCAGAGCTATCGTCACCGCAAATCATCCCTATAGTTCCATATCACGAATCAGTAAGAATTCGTAGCTGGCTTGATAGGTTTCCCACGCAGACAGGGATTTCAAGAGTTCTCGCGGTGAACCTTGGGGCGATAGCCGTGGGTGTCTCGGTCCTTTTCCTGGGAACGGACATCACGGTAGTGTACTAACTAGTACCTGGTGGAAAGTGAAAACAAAACTTAGAGACAGAAGATGTGTGAAAAGAAGAAGTTCTCTATTTTCTGGGGTTCAGGTTGTAGGACATACGGAGTACCGATGTACGTACTATAGGAAGGAAGAAATGGAATGGGGAAGGAACGAAGGTAAAATGATGATCGTCGCGCCTTCCGCCATGACGAAATTGCTGAGCTCGACATCTCCAACTTCACTCCCCTCCAATTCCCTTCCCTGAACATTGACACCTTTCTTCTTCACCCTTCCAACACCTCTTTTTATCATCAATCTCATTCCCATTCATCATGTTCGCCGCTCGTCGTCTCGCTACTCGCCTTCCCCGCGCCGGTGTCGCTCCCTTCCACAGCACCGCGCCCGCCTTTGTTCAAAAGGGTGATGCTATCCCCAGCATTGACCTAGTTGAGAACTCCCCCGGCAACAAGGTTAATCTCGCCAATGAGCTTTCCGGAAAGGGTGTCATTGTTGGTGTCCCTGCAGCATTCAGTATGTAACACCGGCATTGAACAAAGGAGGAGGGAGGGGGAAAAAGAAAAGATATCCCTCCAAATGGGAAGCTGTGAACCTCGTGTTGACCATCTTTGCGCGACTAGGTCCTGCCTGCTCAGCCAGTCACATCCCCGGCTATATCAACCACCCCAAGCTGAAGCAAGCCGGCCCGGTCTTCGTCGTGGCCGTTAACGATCCCTTTGTGTAAGCACCGGAGACGCGCCGCGCTGCGCCGGATGCTTTTCCCCGCGCATGGCACACTAACTTACCAAACTCTACAGAACCAAGGCGTGGGCTGAGTCTCTCGACCCCCAGGGCAAGAGCGGTGTATGTGATGATCCGTCTTGGATGATTTCCATCGAATTGCAATTGCTAACAATTTTTTCTAGGTCCGCTTCCTGGGTGATCCCTCCGGTCAGTTCACCGAGGCCCTCGACCTGAGCTTCGACAGTGCCGCTATCTTTGGTAACAACCGCAGCAAGCGTTATGCTTTGCTGGTGGAGGATGGCAAGGTGAAGGAAGCTTTTGTGGAACCCGATAACATCGGTCTGAACGGTAGGGATTGTTTTGCTCCGATGCAGAAGTTTGCCACTGACCATCTTCTAGTTTCGGCCGCCGAGAAGGTGCTCGCTTAGAGTATACAAAATTATCGATGAATCTGAATATGCGAGGATTCGGAGCAGCTCCGAGTCGTTCTCGATATCTTAATCGGTTTTCTACCACTTTTACGGAACCAGTCAATGGACATGTCAAATACCATGTAGTAGTACCGTTGCTGTCTGCCCAAGGTTAATGGGTTTACTACTGTACTAGCATAAATGATATACTATGTATACAACAATCTATCCAGTCACGGTCTCACTTGGGAGCAATGCACTGGTTGAATCAAGTTGCTAATCACATGAAGTAGCGCCAACTATTTATCTTATTTGCTCTCGCATTATTTTCTTCAACTGAAAGGCTCGGAACAAGTACGCAGTGCCTTAGTACCCTTAGTACTAGGGTAGTAGATTTGGCGGCTGCCTACCATGTCTGACGCGGCCCATCGCCACAGATGTGGCGGTGGTTGAAATGTCCAATGCCGACATGCGTTCGAGGAGACCGGACCCTGCAGATCGACTGCTCTACAACCAGAATGACTCAAGTGCTGAATTGTAATAGTTATAAGGTGTGCTATTCACTCAATTGGGGTTCTTCATATTGTACTAGCTGCCGTATTTCTTCAACTGTCATCCGAGTCCTTGTATTAGCCTCTTCTCAAATTTGTATCTGGTATACTACAAACACCGTGACTAGTGCTGTCAATTTGAGTGCTCTTGATACGTTTACTTACTAACTCAATCAATGATACCTGTATTGAGTACCCTAGGATACTACTAGCGGTGCGTCGATATACCCGAGCCATGTACTCCGTACTCCGTTTCTATGACAGATACGGGGGACCTGGCATAAATTGTAGTAATAGTTTGCCCGGATGGCAGAGTAAATCATAGTAAAAAGATGGGACTATACATCAACTACAGATGCTCAAAGAATATATCACTATGAACTGGTGGGTACTTTCATGTACTCCGTACAGTGTAAGTGAGTATGTTTCTTGTTGGACCCTCAGATCGGCTCCCGCCTCGTCATTGCCAAGGCTGTGTTCCCCCGTGGCCGTTCCAGCCACAGTCCCCTCTCCTTCGACTCTTCCCCCATCTCGCTTTTCCACCCAAGCGCCCAATTCTTTGATCTTCCCATTTCAGTGGCTGGTCCGCCGACTCATCATTTAAACACGACATAGACTGCTTCCGCGCAGATACACTCCACGATTACCGCCTTGGGCCGCCATCCGGAGTAAGGTGACAGAGTGGGCTGTCAGAGCTTGGCAATCAAGGGCCCTCCAGCTAGAAGCAAACCCCCCCGGAACCATCTGATCGGCTTTCCTATCGCGACTTCGATCCCCCTCTCCCCTCCCCCTTCGTGCTCTCCCTCGCTTCGACAAATATCGCGGCTATTCCATCATCATGTCGAAGGTCGTGCGCAGCGTCAAGAACGTTACAAAGGGATACTCCTCTGTGCAGGTAAAGGTCCGAAATGGTATGTCTGAATCCTCTCTGCCTGGTCTGAGATTGAGAAACACCGCAGCCAGTGTCGCCTCAACTGGCGCCTCTGGCTATTACCGTTTGATCGGCATCATGATACTCCTTGGAGATATCGGTGGCGGCGTCATTGACTGCGCGCTGCACAATCGAAACTTATGAACTAACGACTTGATAGCAACCAGCAATGATCCCTGGGGCCCGACGGGCACCGACATGTCCGAGATTGCGGCCATGACTTTCGGGAGGTGAGCATTGATCTACAAATTGTTCTAAGGGGCTTGTATCTAATGTCTAACGTCTCGCCCATCTAGCCCGAACGAGTTCTATGAGATCATGGACATGATCGATAAGCGCCTGAACGATAAAGGAAAGAACTGGCGCCACGTACTAAAGTCATTGAAGGTTTTGGACTACTGCCTTCATGAAGGCTCAGAGTTGGTGGTGACCTGGGCGCGCAAGAACGTGTACATCATCAAGACACTCCGCGAATTCCAATACGTTGACGAGGAGGGACGCGATGTGGGCCAGAATGGTGAGCAATAACAATTTGAGCCAAACCCTAGAACAAAATGCTAATTCACCCGAAGTTCGTGTGGCGGCGAAGGAACTCACCGCATTGGTCCTGGATGAAGACCGACTACGAAGCGAAAGGTCCGACCGCAAGCTCTGGAAGACCCGGGTCAGCGGACTCGATGAACAACAGGGGGGAGGATTTGGCAATGAGCCACCACGCCGGGAACGACGGAGACGCAACCCCGATGATGAGGACGATACCGAATACCGACTTGCAATTGAGGCTAGTAAGGCCGAAGCCGAAGAAGAGCGACGGCGACGAGCCAAAGAGGCTGGTGCCGACAATGATGAAGACCTCGCTAAGGCTATCAAGCTTAGCCAAGAAGAAGAGGAATTGCGCAAGCGAGAATTGGAGGAAAGCAATGCGCATGCGCTCTTTGATGACACTCCTACCCAGGTGCAGCCAACTGGCTTCAACCAAGGCTATCAGCAACAAGGTGCCGTGGACTGGTTTGGTAACCCTATCAACGCTCAACAGCCGATGACAACTGGCTTCCTTAACAATCAATACGCGCAGCCGACTGGCTTCCAGAACCAGCCCACGGGCATGAACCCTTACGCGAATGGTTATCAACAGCCTAGCGGCTATGAACAGAACCCGTACGGACAACCCCAGAACAACTTCTTGCAACCCCAGGCAACGCTCCAACCGCAACATACCGCGTTCAACACCAACAACCCCTACGGTGGACCCGGTGACATGTTCGCGCAGCAACAGCAACAGCAAGCCCAACAACAGCAACAGCCTCAGGAGAACTACCAGTCGGCTGGCAGCAATAACCCCTGGTCTGCGAACCAGCCAGCTGATGCACTTAAGCCCATGCCTACGGGATCCAACAATCCATTCGCTATGCGTACCCAGCAACCCCAACAAAGCCAATTCAACAAGCCGAATGGTCCTCCATCTCTCAATACCCTGGCAGAGGACCGGGCGACCAACCAGTATAACCAGTATAGTCAATTCAACCAAACAAGCAACTTGCAGCAGCCTACCCAACCCAACCCTATCGCCAACTTCCAAGCCCCACAGCCTCCGAAGAGCACCCCACCTCAATCATCAGACCCGCACCACGCTCGTTTGAATGCCCTTCTCTCGAGTGGAGAAGGCCAGGATACATTTGGAAACGTTGGAGACCTTCGTATTCCTGCACAACACACGGCCCCAGGCACATTCGTCAACTCTGCTGGTCAAGGTCTTGATCGTCTGCATGCGAACCAAACCGGCACAAACCCATTCTTTGGACAGCAATTCACGGGAATGCCCCAGCAGACCGGCTACATGGCACAGCAACCTGCCAGTAACCCGTGGGGTGCTCCCCAGCCGCAGCAACAACAGCAGCAGCATGGCGGTAGCTTGATCGATCTGTAAACCCGCGACTCGTCGAAATCCCTTTCTCATTCTCATTTGTGTGGATGAGGGAGCACATGGACCAGAATCCACTCTCCTATGATTTGACTTTCGAACCCCCCATCTGCAAATGCCCTCTTATTCTAACTACTCTCTGCATCCACTGTTGTTAGTTGCATCGGGAAAGCTAGAAACTAGCCTCTTACACCTGTACCCGCAACGCCCCTCGTCACTCTTCTTTCTCCTATTTAGTTCTGCCCCAGTCCAGCACTTGCCCTCCTGGATTTCTCCCACTTCTCTATCTTAAGCCCCTTCTCTCTTTGTCAATCTCTCTTCATTCCCTCGAGCTTTTTTCCCCCTTCTCATTTGTCACCCTGTTATTGTCGTTAGGATATCCTTCTCACTTCTCAAATAGTCTTTTAAGATGCCTTTTTTCTTGTTAAGATACTGTAGAAATTGACCCTGTCACGACCATTTTTGATCTATTGATATTGCCAGTGATCTCTGCGTAAATAGAAACTTAATTGACATAGCAGATCTCAAAATTATCATGAATGGCATATAGTAGCACTAGTCTGTATCTTCTTAAATTAACCAATCTTGAATCCACCAACATCTCATGCATGCTATCTGATGCTTTGATTGATAACCATTTAATCAATCAATCAACCTTCCCATGGACTTGGAATTGGGAAGCAAACAGTGGGTCCCCTCCAAATCACGTTATCAGACTCACTGCGTCACCACGTGCCCACCAGCCACACCCGATCCCTGAATTTGTAATGCGCCGCGATTGGAACCTCATTGCGAAACCGCCCGGGACCCAGCCAAACCTCACTTTCCCCCCTCCAACAACCCCGCCTACACTTCATGTTTCCCCGCATACCCTCCCTCACCGTCCTAAATAGAGGCACCCGATACCTCTTCCGCCCTACACACACTGCCATCCGGCCGTCTTCGCTCTCCGCTCGCGCGTTTTCCGCTGTTCACGCCGCTATGGCTGATACCTCGGGCATTACTGCCGATTCTTTGCAGGCGAAGTTGATTTCTGAGCTTCAGGCTGATCATGTTGAGATTGAGGATTTGTCTGGTAAGGAATTTACAACCATTTTGTAGATGCTGCATTGTTTAAATGGAAGGATGGAGGAAATGAAGAAGGATAGAGAGAGAGAGAGATGCAGGGAGCGGAAAACCTTTAAGCAAGAATACCCTAGGCTAACGCCTGATTTCGCGATAGGTGGCTGTGGCCAGGCATTCCAGGCTGTGATTGTTTCGCAGCAGTTCGCCGGAAAGACAATGCTTGCTCGACACCGTCTTGTCAACGCCGTGCTGAAGGAGGAGATCGCTGCCATCCACGCTTGGACTCCTAAGTGCTACACTCCCGAGCAGTGGCAGGCGACTCAGCAGTAGATGTTCAAAAAAAAAACCTTATCTACTGCCATGAAGAAGAAAAAACAAAACATTATGATACCGGAGCGAAATCTCATAACGCATGGAAGGTGGAAGTTTGTGCGGAATGTGTGTTCGCGTGAATTGTTAGTCTGCATGGCCTTTGCGGGACTATTGATGATATCAATCCTTTTAGACAAGATCTGGGGACAGGCTCTCGTTCTATCTTACTAGTATATGATGGAAGTACCTAGTCTCTAGTGATTTGATTTGTACGATAGGTTTAATGGCTTTACTTATTGGCCGAAATGGATTCCCTTTTGAATACAAACACTAGTAGGTTATTCGTATCAAGTTCGCTTTCAATTTTCTTCTTTTTTGGATTTGTATGTACAAAGTCTATATGCATTGGTATGTCGCTCATATCTTGAGCCTTTCACTCCCAAGGTCCCTCGCAGAAAAGTATGGGATATTCGGAGCGCCCATTTGACTCGCCGCTTCGTCTTGAGGTGAACTGATAATCCCATTGATTTCACCAGCCACAGTTCCAGCGAGAACACCGACGCCAATGATACCACCATCATTAGCTTCTCTGAGGAAAATACTCTTTCCTCCACTCTGAGGTCCAGCACTAATCAAAAGGCGATCGATGTATCGCTGTATCGTCTCTTTGTAATGTGGATAATGTCGAATCACACCCCCAGAAACAGCCACAACCAACTCTTCAGGTCCATTCTTCCACCCCGGTATCGAAGTACCGTTTTCAGGAAGCTTAGAGTCAACGATAGGGGACTCCTGCTCCCCTTCTGACTCAACTTTCGCTGATGAGTCCAGAGGCTCTGTATTCTGCAATCGGATCTCCCGCGTACAGGCAAGTAGTCCAACCGTCGCCGCCGCTACCAGAGCAGCCGAACGGTCTTGCACCGCCGCGGCGATCGAACGAATATGACCTGCATACCCTGGAGTCCATGACCAATCACTCGATTCAGGAGGTGGAAGGCGCTCCGATAATTCCTTCGCGAGCTGCTCGTCTGACGGACTCGTCGCTACAACGAGGGACAAGAAATCGGTCGTAAGCTTAAACCTTTCGACTAGCTTCAAGGGTAGCGATTCTCGCGGGATCGCTTTTACTTTATGGAACCATTCGTAGCAGATTATTCGGACAAGTTCACCCATGTATCGTCCTCCGACTAGATACTCAAGTGGTTGGAATCCCGGACGATCAGAGTGAGCCTCTAACTCTTCGTCCCAATCTGTCACGATCCCAAGTTCTCTCAATGGTGCCGTTGCGCCTCGGAGAGTCCATTCTGTCGAGACAACCGTTTCGACTGCGTCGGGTGCTTTTTCTCGGATATGTTGCGTCTTTTCTTCTTGTAGGTCTGCTAGTCTCATCGGTACGGCGGAGTTACAGCCTGCGCCGCAAATCAGACCCATGACCACTCGGGTATTGGGTAAAGAGCGAATGGAATAGGCCAGAGACGCGAGCGTAGCAATTGTATCGTTAGTCATGACGGTGATCTTCAATTTGGGCAGACAGTATTTCTTTTGTCGTTTGGCGGGCATCTCAGCGGGGTCTTCATCTGATCGTCGCGTGTGGCACTCATAACCATCTAACAGGGCCTGCTGTAGATTTAAAGAGGCACCAAGAGCGAATCCCTTCCCAGTCGGAAGAAGTATAGCCTCATTATGAAGTTTTTGCCTGTATTTCATGTTAGTCTTTTTTTTTTGTTCGTTGAATATGTGCTACTCAGGGCTGTACACCGCTGTGATGATTGATTGATTGATTGATTGGTGGGGGGCAGGATGAGACGATACTTAATTGGAAAACAAAACGAGATACCCATGGCCACCTCGGACGGTGCGTCGCCTTTGGAATTAGCCAGGTCATCATGGATCACTTCGGCGATACAGTCACCAATCCACGCAAAGAGCGACGTAGCCTGGTCCCGACGTAGACGATCTTCAATAGGCCAGGCCTTCTCCAGCGTGCGGCGGACATGCGGGTGTTTGCCTACTTGTTCTTCACCCAGTAGCTCGATAAAGGCCACCCGCAGATAATGCAGACCGAGATACACCGCTAGATAGCGACCTGTTTCACGGCCGGTGGGTAGGCGTGTTGTGGCCGTTGGTGAGAAGAGCTCCGAGGATCCCGCTGCTAGCTCGCGGTAGGTGAGGGAGAGACGGGATGATAGGCTGTATAGCTTGGTTATATCATTTCTTAGAGGCTGGAGGAAGGCCTGGAGTGCTGGATCGGTCCTTGCCATTGTAGTCCCCCGATGCCAGTGTTCGACACAGATCTCGGATCTCGTGTTCGAGTTCGATTCTGGCCTCTTAGTGTTTCAAGATGGGATTTGGGCTTTGGTGGGGAGTGCGGGCCAATTAGGCGGGAGGTTACATCTAGATGTAACAGTAACAACAATTACTGTATACTGTATACTGTAAGTATACTAGTAGTAGTGTATTAGCAGTTATTATCTAGAACTTGACTCTTTAATTCTATAGGTAATACCAGTATACTAGGAATTGCTAGAGGAGTAGTACTTTAGAATTAAGGATTGGTAAATACTATTAACTCCGAGTCATGAATGCTACCGTAGAAACCACAAATAATAGATAAAACACATCTTGGAATTAAAGTAGAATTCTTATTGGTACTACTAGCAACAGATTGATTCGACATAATTATTGCTCTAGCTTACTAGCATATCCAAGGCTGTAGATTGGTCGAAATTCAGATAGAGAGCCTGCCTGAGGGCTAAGAGTCCCTGGGTACCACCCGGTAAGACTAAACAAGAAGATCCAAAGCAGCCCGAATATCACCCGAAATTCCAACAGCCACTTCCCTTTCCTCCAACTCCCAAGGTACACAGCCAGACGCCTCCGTCCCAACCCGGATCAACCGATATCTTGTCCTACCGCTACTAGGCTCAGAAACCAAATCTTCATTCGGATATCTCAACACACCAGGCGTGTTCATTCCAACCCCAAGTTCAAGCACCACGACCTGTTTAGGTGCAAGTGACCGTGAACCCTGTTCCTCGCCCATCTCACTCCCCAAGTCGGTCTCAAGACCATACAGAAATTTCCTCCATTTTGATTCCTGTTTCCTGAAAGGCACTGGGTTAAAATACCTTCCTCCACGTACACAGAGCGTCATTTCCCCACCGCAAAATTGGCACCTGGGGATCTTAGACTCATCCATTAAAACCTGAGACTCGGAATCGATGAATGGCAGCGCAGAATCAACATAGGGGTCCGATTCAACATATGCATCAGGCCTGCACTTATCAAAACATTGTAAAAAGCGATACTGGCCCTGCGGCGTCGCAATCACGGTCTCGTCAAATCCATTTTGAAAAAAGAACCCATCTGCATTCGTCGTGCGGATGAAATGTTTCCCTGGAAATCGAGTCGCAAGACCATGGAGTTTCTCGTAGATGGCTGATTTATTCCAATTCCGAACCATATCGAGATGGAGGAAATAGTAGCCCCATTTCTCTGCTGGACTGCTCCAGCCATTGTATCCAAATACATCGTATAATCGGCGTAGTCCCTTCGCACGGAAGGCGGGGAAGTGTTTTTCAAATAGAGCGGTAGATGTATAGTCGAGTCCGGTTGCAGCTGAGAGACCAGCTCCTGCAGATATGATCAAAACATCTGCTTCTTCCAACCAGGTGCGAGCTTTGATGGTTCCAGATGTGGGTGTTACATGCCGGAGAGGAGGAGAAGAAGTTGATTTTAAGGTTGGAGTTTGAGTAATAATACCCTCAACAGGATGGGCATATGGCGGTGATGCCAATAGTCCTTTGTAAAGCTCAAAATCCTTTTCCAGAAATGTATTGAATATCACATCGGTTATGCTGGTCGTTGCATTTCGGCTATACCATTCTCTGACTGCTTCTACAGCAAGGGAGGCCGCGAGATCGGAAGGAAAAGCAAATAACCCCGTAGAAATGCAGCAAAAGACAACAACTTTCCGTCCATCTGGGAGTGGTGACAGTGTCTCTGCAAGATCCAAACAAGAATGATAACACGAGACGAGTTGACGCTTATGCTGAAGCTGGGGTGTTTTGTGATGACCTAGATTAGGCCCAACAGTATGAAGTACCCACGAGGCAGGTAGATGAAATCCCGGTGTAGCCTTGGCCAGACCAACAGGCTCAGGATGACTCTGCGCTTTCATGATAGAGTAGCATGCATCTCGAAGACGTGGACCTGCAATTGAATGAATCACATTGTCGATGCAACGGTGTTCGGGAACGAAACACCCTAGCAGCCCAGAGTTCGATGCATTCACGATAGCTGTGACGTCTGTCAAGGTAGTTATATCGCCTTTCCAACAAGAGAGTTTCATGGGATTTGCATCTTTGATCTCTGAGTGTTGAAGCGTAGCATCTGGAGTAATTGAAGTAGAAGACGTAAGAAGACTGTGACTGTTGCGATAGGCGATCACTTCGTCAATATCTGCTTGAATTCCAGCCGGAATTTCCTTTTCTGGCAGCCATTCACAGAGCAACTCGCGTAAAGCCTGAAGTTTCTCCCAGGTAGGTTCCAGGTCGTCGAAATATTGGCCAGCCTTTTCCTCTGTACAACAGGTGCAAAATAATATCTGCTCTTTTCTTCCTTGCTGAGGGATGAGATAAGACAAGGCTCTTTCCAGCTTTACCGAGGGCTTTTCGGCAGCCATGGTGATTCTGTAACAAATGATATTTGTTGATTCGGATATTTGGATTCAGATTCTGTGATCAGTCCAACATTTTATAGCATGCCTTACCCTAATGCCCTGGTCGACTTGCAAACAATAGCTTACCATGTTGGTCTTCGATGTTGAGCGGTGATTGGCTGGAGACTTTGTTTGTGTGGTTTGCATTGAAGACAAACAGTCAGAATCGACCAATCAGATTCCGAGAATCCGCGAGTGATGACGTAAGGCGGAAATCCTCCGTGGCTACTCTAATCAACTGTAAGCACACTGCCCCTCATACATAAACACCATATACTGCCCTGTACTCAATTGTGTATGCTACATCTCTAGTATATAGCATAAAATATGCTACATTGATTTTTCTCTGTACAGAATATCCTCTGAATCAGCAGAAATCATGCCCGCCACCCGGCCAGTCGTGGCCATTGCAGGAGCCACCGGGCATCTGGGACGACATGTAGCGTCTGCCTTTCTCTCTCCATTCTTCCGCAGCAAATTCTCAGACGTCATTATCCTCTCTCGAAAAGACGCCTCGAGCATTGCCGAAATTGAGACAACTACGGATTATACTGTCCGCAAATACAGTGAAGACAACCTTGTCAAAGCGCTGCAGGGAGTCCAAGTCCTCGTGAATACGGTCGGACCATCAGGACACTCCTTCAAGGAGAAACTTCTACAGGCACTGCCACAAACAGATGTGCAGGTCTACTTCCCCTCCGAATTCGGGGTCGATCATTATGTCCACGATTTCCCGCATTTGGAATGGGATGAGAAAAAGAAACACTTCGCTCTATGCCAAAAATCCATTCCCGATGTGAAGGTTTGCCGTGTCTTTTGTGGTCTCTTCCTAGAAGATAGTATTGGGCCCTGGTTCGGATTTGACACTAAAAATGGGAAGTATGAAAGTGTGGGTTCATCTCAGGCACTTGTCTCATTTACTTCTCTCGATGATGTTGGAAAAACGGTCGCTGCGCTGTCTACCCTGCCCAAAGACCTGACACCGAGCACTATCCATGTTGGTGGTGACACGCGCTCTTTCGAGGAGATCGCTGCAATCATGGGAGAGTCGGGTGCAGGTCAGATCCAGGTCACAGAACTTGCACTTGAAGAATACAAGAAGGAAAAGACTTCCAATCTCTCCTGGGACCCTGCAGATTACTTGCGGTTCCTGATTGGGGAGGACAAAATCGACCACACAGATGCAGGGCTCGGGGACGATAATGAGCTGGTGAATCCTCAGCAGTTATTGTGGGAGTGGAAAACTCTCAAGGATTTGGCTGAAGATACAAAGGGAATGCCGTGGAAGGATTTTGCTTGGCCACCTGCGAGTCAGTAATTAGTATCAGTCCTATTACGACCACCTGGGGATCACTCACTGTGCAAATGCAACTTTCTTCAGCCTTTTCCATTCCAGGCACTGCACCGTGTTTGTGAGCTAAACTCTATTTATATTAGTCTTCAGCTATTTTCAGCTCTAGTAGTTCAAACGAGAAGTCTGAAGACGCTTAGTTGGTTGGCTAGTCCCGCTAGCCATTGTGATTTGATACGATTGCGGAGCAAGAAAGAAGATCCTATACAAACAGGAATTTTGAAAATAACGGGTTAGCCACTTGTTTCAGCGATCGTCGGCACTGGCTAATCAGAATACGAGTTTCCTGACCTGTCTATACCCCAAAGTAAGATCAAGGCTGACCGCCACCCTGGGGCACGACTCAGCCTCAACCGATAAGCGCGCTTAGATACGAGCTGAAGTTAAGTACCCTAACCCTAGTACAGCATGAACTATTTGATCTCATGCCAGAATTCCTTAATCATCTTCACGGAAAATTAAACAATCTGGACCGAGAAATATTCCAATGACAATGCATACATCCACAAGTACTAAATCAGAATTGCGACCTCGCCATACACGCAGTCGCAATGGATGTCTAACATGTCGCCAACGCTGCAAGAAATGTGATGTCATCAAACCTCACTGCACGGGATGTATTCGAAATAAGCTCATCTGTGAATGGCCCAATGCTTTAGACCAGAAGGTCAAACACCGTGTTCCGACTCAAGCAGTGCCAATTCGCAGATCCGGACCAATCCACCTCAACCCAGAAGCCTTTCTCGCCGTCTTCAAAGCCGCCTGTGCTCAACCTGCTGTCCGACGAAATCCAACATTATCATTAGAGATATCTGAGCTTCTCCATCATTACATCGAAGTCACAGTACCCTTAATGGTCCCACTTACCATCGAAATCCTCAAGGCCGTATGGATAGACGTGATCCTCCTAGACGCCCAACGCCACCAATTCATGATGGACGCCGTATACGGACTAGCAGCTTTCCACCTCGCCTATCTAGTCCCTCACGACTCGGAAAAGTACGCAAATATGGCCCATAGATATCACGGTCGATCACTGGGTACGTTCCAAACGGCCGTTACGCATATTACTTCGAACAATGCATGTGCCGTGCTCTGTTTCGCTTTCTTCCAATTCATCATTAGTCTCGCGTCGCCGTTTTCGTTCGGTCTTTCGCCCTCGAATGAAGTTATTGATAGTATGCACGCTTCCATAATCGCAGCACGCGGGTTTCTTGGACTGCAGCCGGTTATTAGTCCGTTTATTGGTGAGGGAATGGTGGCTGCATGGCTTCGTCTTGACGAGACGTATCCGGAGAGTCCATCCTCATCTGCGCGAATCCTCGAGTTAATTGATAACCTGGAGAAAGTGAACAAAGCCTCTTTCTTCCCGCGAAACGAGAAACGAACTTGTCTTAAAGCAATTAAGCTTCTTCGTGTCTTCTTCCTAACTGTGCCCCTTTCTCCATTCGAATGGCAAGTCCTCTTTACATGGCCCGCTATCCTACCTGAAGAATTCATCAATTTGATTCAAGAGCGGCATCCGATGGCACTTATCACGCTTCTTCACTAGGTTTTGCCGATTTGTCACCAGTCTCGTCGGCATTGGATATTGAGTAGGTGGGTTGAACCGTTGGTGGATAATGTGCTGAGGTCTATTGGGTCGTTTTGGATCTTTGCGATGGTTGATTTGTTGAGGGAGTATACTTCGATGAGGATAGACTTGAATTTGTTGGATGGTGGGAGTCGCTCGGTTTCACAGATGGCTATTTCTGAGCGGTGTCTTGTGCAGACTGATGAGAATGATGTTGAGGTGCCTGAGTTGCCAGTGTATTTGGTACATCCTGATGTCAAGGACATTATGAATCAGCATAGCAGAAAGGTGGAGAGAACTGAGGAATAGCACCACTCGTATTACCAATTAGGAGTACTACCTAGGTAGCACCGTCAGGCATTTGGGGTACCAACTTGAACTTGAAGCTCCGACTCGGAGTCGCATGGATCTCCTCTTCAACCAAGCCTATACTTGAACCTGCCAAGGTTGGAACCTCGGATGTGAAGCAATGTGTTACTTCACAAGTTTTTACGGCCTGGAAGAATCAAAGACTTCGCTACTACTAGTAGTCCAGTATTGATGTGACTGACTGTAATTCCCCGGGGTAGTAGTAGCAGCACTACATGAGTAACCGAAATGTGGAAAATTCCAAATTCTAACCAGAACTTGAAGTTCTTGAACATAACCCGCTATAATGCCACAACAGCATTCCTTTAACTCTAAAAAAATAGTTTATAATCCCAGTATTTCATCGCAATATAGGTCCCACTAGTTACCCTCCATGCTCAGATACTTTTCCTCAGCACCACGGATACAAGCAATGTTGGCACCAAGCTTGTTAATCGTCTCAATATACTCATCATACGGGTCCGAGTCAAACACAATACCACCTCCAGCTTGGAGATACGCGACGCCATCCTTGACCATCATTGTTCGAAGCGCAATGCAGGTATCCATAGCACCGGGCTCTTCGCTCGATCCATCCGCGTTGGAGATATTGTACCCGAAATATCCGACAGCACCAGCGTAGACACCACGCTTCTCGCCCTCGAGCTCAGCGATCAGTTGCATGGCGCGGACCTTGGGCGCACCGGAAACTGTACCAGCGGGGAAAATGGAACGGAAAGCGTCGAAGCGGGTCTTGCCTGGACGTAGGACTCCGGATACCTGTGACACAAGATGTTGCACATGGGAAAATTTCTCAACAACCATCAAACGGTCGACTTGTGTGGTGATTGGGTCGCAAACTCTGTTCACGTCGTTGCGGGCGAGATCAACAAGCATAACGTGCTCGGCACGATCCTTGAGACTGCCGCGCAGCTCGTCGGCCAGTGCGGTGTCCTCCTCCAATGTCTTACCACGCTTCACTGTACCCGCAATTGGGTGGGTGATAATGCGGCCTCGGTCCTCCTTGACAAGGAGCTCAGGACTGGCTCCCACAAGTTGGAAATCCTGGCAGTCGATGTAGAAAAGGTAGGGAGAGGGGTTGACTGTACGGAGGTGGCGGAAGAGATTGTAAGGGTGCAAAGTCGTAGGTCGGGACAGCCGTTGAGAAGGAACAGTCTGGAAGATGTCGCCCTTGCCAATGTGCTCTTTTAACTTCTTGACGTGGTTCTCGTACCCCTCTTGGCCAATGTTGGATGTATATTCTTGATCCGGCTTAATAGGGCCCTGCGGGGGTAGTGGTGTCCGGTCTTGCAGCAGGGTTTCGATAGTTTTCTGGATAGCCGCCTGGCCCTTGCGATACTCGACCTCGATCTCGGCATCGTTGGCAGGGATCGGAACATAACTGACGACCTTGACCGTCTGGAAAAAGTGATCAAACGCGACAATTGTGTCGAACAACATGAAAAATGACTCCGGCACTCCCAGGACATCTTTCATGGGCCGAGCGGTTTTAGGCTCGAAGTATCGGACGCAGTCATACCCCACATATCCAATAGCACCGCCGGTCAATGGCGGCAGCACCAGTCCGGGAACTGACGCAACACGAAATTGAGAGAGCTCCTCCTCAAGGTAAGGAAGGGGATCGGCTTCGGGGCCATGGCCGGGGCCAGTCTTGAGGACCTTTCTGGGATCTGCAACAAACGACGAGTGAGTCAGTCAAAGTATTGGCCAAGGGTTGGAAAGGATCACCCACCAGCACCGACAAAACTGTATCGCCCAATTGTCTCAGTTGTAGCCGCACTTTCGTATAAGAAGGACAGACGAGAGCTATATTATTTCATTAGTCTTTTGTGGTCCAAACTTTCGCCATGACTTTCCATAGGATGGAGTATGACTCTTCCACCACTCACTTCTCAGCAATCTTCAAGTACGCCAAAGTGGGCGTCAAAAGGTCGGCGGGAATAGAGGCAGTGATAGGGAGTAAATTCGGGGGGAATTGAGAGTTTCTCGACTTTGCGATAACTTCTTGCGCCGTCTCAAGTGACGGGACATTGGCGATCTGACTCATCCGGATGCGCATTAGCCAAGTTGCTCAGTAGAGGTGCAAATCAACACAGGGTCGGTTCTGGAATGAAGAGGGGACTCACCGGAGGTGCCATGATTAGCTGTTATCTCCGTGTAAAGACTGAAGAGGCAGTGACCTGTGTGACAGAGAGATTTGGCGGTGGGAAAATGAAGATGTGATGAATGTGGGGCTTTGTCTTCGGGTGCCGCTGGGAAAGTAGTGTAACAAAGAGGAAGAGGGGAGAAGAGCAGTCAACTCTAACAAACCAGTCTTAAGGCCACCCAGGCTTGATATAAGAAGAAGGGTGAATGAAATTCAAGTTTGATAGAATTGCATAATCAAAAAAGACAACACGATAATCAAGAGCAAGACAAGAGGACTGTAAGACACAAAAGCACCGATGAAGTCTCGAAATGGGCTAGCGCGGGGGACCCTCACGCTTATCGATAACCGCTTTTAGTGGGAAGTTCGGCAAGTGGCTGGAGACAATGGAATGGCTGGACTGCATTGAGCTGAGCTGAGCTGAGCTAAAAACTGACTGGTATATTGAAGGTCCATTCTCCAATCCAAACTCTCCCTTTCCCTGCGTGTCAAATCAGTCGAGGAATGGCGGGTATAAGCATCGTGGCTTGCATACATTGTTCTCTTTGAGTATAAAATGATCTCCTACAGCCAAAGAGCCATCCGTCGTGATGCGGACTGGCACGAAAAGCGACATGTACCGCTCGACGCTCTAGACGATCGCGATCAATCAGGGCTAGACACCGCAGTCCACGAAGCCGAGAGGACTGAGCCCAGTTCAATCACGAACATCGGGCAGATTGAATGGCCCAAGCGTCTGGAGGAACTTGCGCGCCGCACTGTCACATCACCATCCACTTGCCGCCTGGACGGGGAGGTTGCGCAAAGTATACATCACCACCTGGATGCACTGGAGAGGATTCTGGGGGACTCGATTTCAGAGCCGGCAAAAGAGATATCACAGGACCAGACAGAGCCTCAGGCTGATGGATCGATTGAGTCTGATAAGTTAAGCGCAGAAGCTTCGGTACAGACAGATATACAGCCACCTGCGCCGAATCAGCATGATAGTATAAACAAAGAAGAAATGCTGTGTCAGCTACAAGTAGTCATGAACGAAGTGACTGCACTGAATGAAGAGGTAGAGAAACGGCGCAAGGAGTCCAGTGAGATTAGAGAGCTCTTTGAAGAGAGGTGTCGCGGACTGACGCGCACCGTGGCAGAGCTGGAAGACGAGGTGGTAGAACTGTGAGTGTGAACGTTACATTGCTGTATTAATCAATACTGACCCCACCCTCTTGTCAGACAAGGAGATCTGGTGGAGGATTCAATCGAACTGGAGGGTATACAAGGGACTGTGCGTGGACTGGAAGACTGGATTGACGGACTGCGTGAAACGCAAAGACTGCATCGCTTAGCGCGAGATCGAACACCGCAAGAGGCTCGACGACGTTGGGCGATCCGGGGAACCCAAAAAAGCCATCAGGATCTCGGTCTGGAGACGGACGGAGAGATATTTTTGGACGGCCTCACAGCCTGGATGCGAGGCTGGCGAGATGTGGATGAGGAGTTCAAGATTCGGTCACGAGCACGACGGACAAGAAGGGAAAAAAGGCAGGAGCAATTCTCGCGACCGAAAGAAACAAAAATGGAAGGAACGTCTCGGAGTTATTGAACACATTTGAGTCACAAGGATTTGTGGGTTTGTACATTACACTGGCAGGAGGGTAGTACAGTATAGTACCCTAGTACCAGTAACTGCTGAGTATCATGATGTTACGAGAGATGAGAGTTAAAAGGACAAAGGATCAAGTCCAATCACAAGTTCATAATGCATTTTTGAGCTTCAAGATTCACGAGAAACAGTGAGATTCAATCCACCACCATCCCAACCCCCCAAAAAATAACACAAAAAAAGCCACACTCGCCAAAAAAAGACCCCGTATCGTTCGCCGTACCCAAACCTATTCCCAAGCAATGCATGCCGTAATGCATTATCTAAATCGACGAATGTATGTCCAGAGAAAGTATGTAATAAAGATATGAGGAAAGGGACCGAATTAAACTCTCGGTGGGATGCGATAAGGTTGGGATAGTGAGCTTTCCAAGGCGTCGTCAAGAGAAGTCAAACAGAATGCTGTTGACTCGAATCAAATGATGATAAAAAGTGAATGGTGGAAGTCCCGAATCGACACCGCACGAGATTTGGAGGAATAGTATCAATTATTTCGGTTTTATGGTCCCATGTCCCTGAAAGGGGAGGAAGCAACACAATGTTGCCGTTGCTGGTGAATGAAGGAGAGAAAGTGGCTGAAATTTTATTGTATTTCATCCTGCGAACAGTCACTCGGGTGATAGCAGAACAGAACGAACCAGTAACTCTAGTCACCGCTGAAGGTTGACGATAGCCATCTGGAGAGGTTAGCATCTGCAGCACTGACCAGGGGATTAATAATCAATTTACCTGATTTTCAAACCCATACGCAAGCTTTTTACCGTCGTGGTCCCAGGATAAATCTCGATTTGGAACTGCGTCTGTGTGGCCGTTCTGTCCATTTGTGGCGTGATCGGGGTCTTCCTTGACCTGTGGAGGACGAGGATCACTCCATGTAGCCATAGGCTCTCCGCCGCGTTCGGCATTCCAAATGAAGAGCTGGTTCTTGCTGACTGCACAAATGGCGTATCCATCCGGCGAGAACCCACCTGCCAAGGCAGGAGTCGAGGAACCTAGGCGCAAGCGATGGTTGCGTTTATATTCTTTTGAGTCGAGATCTACTTGCCATACATTGACAAAGCCGTCGGTCGAGTAGGAGGCGATTTCGATAGTGGAATTTTGCTGCGATTGGGGTCCTGCAGGTCGAATATCAATTGCAGTAATGGCATCTTGATGGGCGTTCTCAATCAATATATCGTGAGTAGGGATCCAAATCGAAGAGTTTGTAGAGCTTGCGGCGACCGCAACAGCGTAAGAGGGGGTATGGGCGCAGCGAACAAAAGCCCAGGCAGTGTTGGTATCTTGAGAGGTGTAGGTCTTGGTCAGGCGAATATTATTGTCCACTTCACATTGGTAGACTGCCCCATCGCCGCAAGCAAAAACGAGATTTTGTCCACACCAAGCCAAGTCGTAAACGTGACTGTCAATGGATTGTGGGGGAGGATATACATCCGGCCGGCGGCTATCATCCCAAAGAGCCAATTCTGAGGTTCGTTCGTCGGACGCCACGACGACCAATTGTGGACTATCATTTGACCAATGCAGTCCACTGATCAAACGAGGGAGATCAGGAAGAAGATCTACGACATTACCTTCCGAGTTATACATGGTGATTGCGCCCTTCATCTCGCGGATAGTGGCCACGGCCAATTTCGAACCGACAGCATCCCAGGCGACACCAGATATATATGCACCGCTGTCCTTGAGGTCAAGAAATCGATTCTCAACAGGGGGCGAAGACAGTGATAGCTTCCACAGGCTGCAGGAGGTTTCTCCAGCCGCCACGAGTGAGGTTGAGTCTCGTGGGCGCCAACGAGTAGATATCACGTGATCGTCAGCCTGTAGGAGGGCGGTGTCGGGCGCCAAATCGGCGGCCTTGGCGGGGGAGATCTGGACGCCGGCGCTGTTGCCGGTGGTGAGGGTGGGTTCTGGGGGTTCATCGGCCCCCATGCTCACATCTCCGTCGCCATCAACTGAGCCTTTGCTCTCTTCGTCAACTTCCATAGACTCATCACCATTCGTCTCCTTGCGCGGCTTGACCTCAGCTGAGTGCCCATTGGTCGCGTGGTCATGCGCGGGCTCCGCCGGATGGTCTGTGCCAGCGTCATCCCGGCGCTTCAAGGCGCTGGCCTCGAACGGCTCCGGCCCGAAAAAATAGTTGGTGGGTGTGAAAGTGATAGGGTTACCCTCCTGTAGAGATTCAATTAGATCTGCGTAGTCGGGAAAGAAATCCGATTATACAAAAAATAAAAAAGGACAATTGGATACAAAATTAATGTACCAATCGAAGAGGTCGCAGAAAAGATGGTAGCTGCTCCGGGTTGAGAATGCGCGCGCGCACATACCTTGTCAAGCGAGGATTCCAGTTCGTGGTACTGCAGGCCCTTTTGGACCAGGGAGACCAGCGCATGGGTTTTGATGTGGCGCGCAAAAGGAAGAGTCTGCGGATCCGGGTACCATGCTCGCTGCAGCGAGACAGCAGCATCACCATGACCTGATTCAAAGCAAGGAATAGATTGATTAGAAACGGAGTAGGATGGGATGGGATGGGATAGGATAGGATGGGGGAGAGAGTGATGGTATTGAAAGGGTGGCCGGGTTACAAACCTGATTCTTGAAGATACCTACGGGGAAGCGGGTTAGATCTGCGGGAGGCGCATTTGGGGAATCGGAGGATTTGGATTTGGGAGGGAATAGAGGGACGGGGAAAGAGAGAAACTTACCGCCATATTAAATAGTTGACGTGATGGGAGGTAAGGTCGGGTTGTGCCATGACTACATGTGCGACCATTCAAAGCGCCGACATGCCAGGGGCGAGAAGCTGTAGGGTCAAACGTTTGAAGGGAAAATCGAGAGTGGAGGCGTGGAGATGAGCTTCAGGAACGCGGGCGGAAGCCGAGTCCGGCAGAAAAGGGGTGTGCAGTGGAGAGGAAAGACGGAAGTGTGGATGGAGGCAGAAGGGGAAAAGAAGAAAGACGGAGATCGGAGGGAGAGAGTGGCGGAAGCTTGGGGGAAGGTGGTTGGGGGTTGACAGGGAGATCGTGGAACGTTAGAACATGGAAAAGATGGAAAAGATGGAAAGGGAAGATGATTGAAGATTCAAGGAAGAGGAAGAAGAAGAGAAAGAAGGGCTGGAACTCTAAGCCATTCAAGTTCCAGTGACAAGAGCCTCTCTCTTAAGCGCACTAGCCACAGATGTGCCATGGGGCCAGCACTGGCACTGGCAGTGGCATCCACGAGCACATCCATTGGCATATCTCGCTTGTTGGCTGTTAGCTCTGCTGTTCTCTGTAAAGTGGAGACTGCCGATCTGGTCTTAAATTGTATTGGCTTCTGGCTAGCGACTGCAGAGTGTCATTGAAGACTCTTAGACTCTGTTGGCACTAGTCAGGTATGTTAATTTATTAATCTATTCTCAGAATACTCTCTACCTAGAACACACTAAATATGTGCATACTACTAGTAGGTTAACCTGATTAGTCTAGGTTGAACACAGGGTACAGTACAGTAGTACCTCTAGCCACATCCTTTACTCTCGTGTCTGCACGCACCCGATCTCTGCAGGGCGGCAAATCTGGTCAGGGCGTTTAGGGGTTCCACAGTCTTGAGTTATGCGAGTGATGCTAGTGCTAACTACTATGTGTGACTTGAACTTTACAGATGAACTACTGTTAGCTAAACTACTATTAGTATACTGTTATAGAAATAGTCTAGGCGTTAATAGTACTTCAAGGTTGGATATCTTTGTGGCCCTTATATAATTACATAATAGTTAGTACTTTAGTATACATCTCTCTCTTCTCTCTACACCACAATCAAGACACTAAGTGTACCTAACTTCTAGTACGAGTAATTCCTTCACTATAGGATACTGGATAGTGTTTTAGCTACCACAATATACTTTTTGTGAGTACCAATAGGCACCAGCCACATATAGTTACCACTGGTACTCACTGACATAGTGCTAGAGTGGCTCTATTATAGTATACCTTAGTTAGGCAACTAACATAGTATCTGCAAGTCATCAATTTGCACATTCAAATAAATCATTTAAAATATCCGATCTTCCTTAGGTCTGATACCTATACACTTGAAATTTTTATGATATATCATGTTTAAAAAATGGATCCATACAAATGTGCCAGTGAGCACTGCGCCCTAGGCAGTCCCAGTCCCATCTGTCATCAGCCATCCGCTCCACCGCCCCCAACCTAAAGAAACCGACGAGTTCCCCCCGAAGCCAACTTGAAAGACAAAAGCGCACTGCTTCTCATCCCTCCCCTCCCAGGGGTCGCGACCGCCAATATGCCGCTCCGAGTTAATATCCCCCCAGCCACTCGCATCTGCCTGGTCAGCTTGCTCACCCTCTCCCTTCTCTACAACATCGCCCGTTGGCGCCAACTTGATACCTCCGCTGGCAGCCTTCAAACCACCCCGATCATTCCCTACCTCACTTTGGTCCCTTCTCTTTTCTTCTACTACCCCTGGACTCTCCTCACCTCGACCTTTGTGGAGCAAAACATCTTTACCGTCCTTCTAAATGCAGCCACCGTCTTTTATGGAGGAAAATACCTCGAGCGCGCCTGGGGCTCTCGCGAGTTCAGCAAGTTCGTTGCCGCGGTCACCTTGATCCCCAATGCCGTGATAATTCCTATCTATCTGATCTGGGGTGCTGCTGGAGGCTCTTCCAGCCGATCGTTCGTTCTATCCTATCTCTGTTTTATTCTCCGGCTCATAGCTCTAACTTTCCCTCTTTCGCGCATAGTCTCACTCAGATCTGCGGTGGTGTTTCCATTCAAGGTGCCTTCCTCGTCGCATTCAAGCAACTAGTTCCCGAACATACCGTCGCGATCTTTAAGGGAATGGTCAGAATGCGGGTCAAGCATTTCCCGGCTTTGTTCTTGCTTCTCAATACCCTCAGTGGCTTCATTATTGGGACCGATACCGCGGCCATTTTGGCATGGCTCGGCCTCCTGGCTAGCTGGACATATCTTCGGTTTTACAAGCGCCAGCCTGATCTCACCGGCACATCGACCACTGGCCTCGGTATCAAAGGTGATGCCAGCGAAACATTCGCCTTTGCCTGCCTTTTCCCCGATGTGATGCAGCCCCCCATCGCCTTCGTCACCGACCAGATCTACGCAATCTTGGTCGCAGTAAAGATCCTCCGGCCATTCTCCGATGACGATATCGCTTCTGGAAACCAACAGGTGCTAGCAAGAGGCGAAGCTGGCCTCCCGACTCTGCTGAGCAACCAACGCGGAGGATCGAAGGGATCCGCGAAACGCGAAGAAGCGGAACGCCGACGGGCCTTGGCTCTGAAGGCTCTGGACCAAAGATTGCAAGCTGCCGGAGGCCAACCCCAAGCGGGACCATCAAGGCTAGCTGAACCGGGGGGTCGAGCCAACTCGATCTCGCCTACACCTTCTGCAACCAATGGGAGCATGCTGGGGGAAACCAGCTACAATCCCGATAACGCATAAAATACCCTAAACCATACCGCCATTTTCATATCTGTTTACAGCGCCTTGCATGAAGCCACTTCATTTGGAATGGCTCGACGATTCGCGATGGTTGCTCTTATTCCACTATAACAATGTATATAAGGCTATCTTTCCAATTCTTAGATACCATGGTACTGGCCTTTGATATTGAATATTTATCGACTTTATGATCCTACAAAATGATACAGTATCTATAAGAGAGAGGCTTTAGGGTAAAATTTCGATTTCGCGCCTGTTTTAGACTATAGAACAAACATTCCCAAAATAGTACATAGTCACAAGGAAAATAACGATGCTATGCTACAAGTGGTCCTCTTCCCTAACCTCACGCTCGAGGGTAGCACACTAAAGAGGACCAGAAAATTTCACGGCTAATGCGGAGCCGAAGAGACACAGACGGAGACTCTATGCCGTCTGCAACTTCTCAACCTCACCACGAGCCTCAGCCAGCATGCGCTCCTGGTCCTTCTTTGCTTGCCGCTTGGCCCGTATCCGCTCCCGATCATGAATGGCCTTCTCATCAATGGCAGCAAACTTCTTAGCCTCCGCCTGATCCTCCTCTGTTGCGGGAACCTCAGTTGCACCCGTAGATGCTTTCACACGGTTCCAGATTTCCTGGTAACTCAGATCCTTCACGTTGACAGTGGTCATCTTCTCGCCACCCTGGGGAGCCGGCGCATGCTTGTCGGCGACCTGCTTGGTACCCGCGATGGCTGTGGCGGTGCTACCGACTCGGTCGGCGAAGTAGATCGAAAGTGTAGCCGGGGTTTCTTGTTCGGTGGTCTGTTTCACTGTCATGGGAATGCCGGGGTTGTGGTATTTCAATCGAGGAAGACAGTTGCGCCAGAAATGCCGCGCGCCTTGGTGGCCGCCGTAGATCTTTTGCGCGTATGTGAGATGTAATCGGGTGACTGCTGGGAATTCTTTGGAGGCGTTGGCAACGCTGGGGAGGATGGCGGCGCCAGTTCCGACTCGGACGTCAAGGATCTGTCGAATCACTTGGTTAGTATCAATTCTGTCGTACGGAGATTGCCCTTCTCCCAATTGGTAGAAAGGTTTCGATCGGGTTCAATGCGTTGGGTTGGATGTCAAAGTTGAATGCTCGATGAAACGATTTATAAAGGGATATGGGGATGATTACCCTCTGCAACGAAGAAAAGAAAATTAGTTAACCATTTCAATCAATGCAAGGCTAGCACAGCGGGAGCAATTGAGCGCCGTGAATCCTCGTCGGTGAATCTTACAGTCTTCAGCTTCCGCATCCGCTTGAACAGGTTGACCATGTTGGCAAATGTAGCGCACAGGGATTGGCCCCGGTGCGAGTGGTAATTTCGAGACCGATAGTAATTAAATAGAGTATGAACAGTGGGACCTCTTTGGCTTTTGATCAGGTAGGCACTGGTAGCGTTGTGTTGGAGATCTGGGGAAATTTGCTGCGGAAACTCTGGCGCCGCGAAGTTGCTCCGTGATATCCATCACGTGATAATTTTGCTTCTATACAGCCGTACCGAACATTTCATTGATAAAAAATGGTTCTCTTAGCTTTTTCATATTTACTAAAGCTATCATGATTATGAAAAATCTAAAGTCACATATAATATTCAATATTTGAAAAATAGTTTTCCTCTAATTTCGTCAATTTATCGCAATTTCTACTCTATCATGCACTTGCCAAAATTACCGCTGTCATGTTACAATACGCCTTTGTTACCGTCCTGAGTCACAATCGATTTTATATCAGTGGACCCCGCGATATTTGTTCATTGCCCCTCAGGAGTCTTGCAATCAGGGCATTTCCTGAAGAAACTTTACAATCATGGCGGCCGCCGCTGCATCTGCTGAGCTCGACCCGAGCAACAGCTCGAAGAACACTCTCAAGCTCGAAAATGTTGATTTACCCCTCCCCCTCCATCGCTTTGTTTCTCCATTTTTTTACTTCGTGATCGTTGCTAACCCAGAATGACCCCCAGACCGAGAAGCGTGACACCCTGATCGCAATTGAGAAGAAATACCAAGCACAATGGAAGGAGAACAAGGTCTTCGAAGTCGACGCCCCCTCTTTCGCCGAGGTCCCCCAGGGTTCCATGACCGCCGCCGAGATGCGTGAGAAGCACCCCAAGTTCTTCGGTACTATGGCCTATCCCTACATGAACGGTACCCTGCACGCCGGACACAGTTTCACTGCCAGTAAGGTCGAATTCATGACCGGTTTCGCCCGCATGGAGGGTAAGCGTGCTTTGTTCCCGCTCGGATTCCACTGCACTGGTATGCCCATCAAGGCTTGTGCGGATAAGCTGCGCGACGAGGTCAAGCTCTTTGGTCAGAACTTCGAAGGATACCAGGAGGACGAGGAAGCCGCTGCTCCCGCTGCCCCTACTCAGGAGTCCAAGCCTGAGGTTAAGGAGCAGGCCGAGAAGTTCTCGGGTAAGAAGAGCAAGGCCGCCGCCAAGACCGTCAAGATGAAGTACCAGTTCCAGATCATGCTGGCCATTGGTGTTCCTCTGGAGGATATTCACAAGTTCGCCGATGCCAACCACTGGCTGCACCACTTCCCTCCCCTTGCTATTCGTGATCTCGACAGCATGGGTGCTCGTGTCGATTGGCGCCGTCAATTCGTCACCACCGACGCCAACCCTTACTACGATGCCTTTGTTCGCTGGCAGATGAACCGTCTGCACGAGCTGAACAAGATCCTTTACGGAAACAGATACACCATCTACTCCCCCAAGGATGGTCAGCCTTGCATGGACCACGACAGAACCGAGGGTATGAATATCTAATCTTGCCGCTTATACCACCCTGACACTAACCATAATCACACTATAGGTGAGGGTATCGGCCCCCAGGAATACACTGCCCTTAAGCTTCAGGTCAAGGAATGGTCACCCAAGGTGGCTGAACTTGTCAAGGGTAAGATTGAGGAGGATGCCAAGGTCTACTTCGTCCCCGCCACCCTGCGCCCTGAGACCATGTACGGCCAGACCAACTGCTTCGTCGGCCCTAAGATCAACTATGGTCTGTTCAAGCTGAAGGAGAAGGAGTACATTGTTGTGACCAAGCGTGCCGCCTGGAACATGGCTTTCCAGGGCCACTTCTTCGGCGACAAGTTCCCCAAGACCCAAGACCAGCTGCCTCTTGTCTTCGAGGCCCCTGGTTCTGACTTCGTGGGTACTTTGATCAACGCCCCTCTGTCTTTCCACACCGAGGGTGTCTACATTCTGCCCATGGATGGCGTCTCTGCTTCCAAGGGTACTGGTGTCGTGACTTCCGTTCCCTCTGACAGCCCTGATGACTATGCCACCCTGATGGACCTGATCAAGAAGGCCGATTTCTACGGCATCAAGAAGGAGTGGGCCGAGAAGGAGATCCACCCTCTCATCGAGACCCCTACCTACGGTAACCTGACCGCCCCTACTCTGGTCAAGCAGCTGAAGATCAACTCCCCCAAGGATGTTAACCAGCTGGCTCAGGCTAAGGAGCTTGCCTACATGGAGGGCTTCTACAAGGGTACCATGATTGTCGGAGAGTTCAAGGGCGAGCCTGTCAGTGCCGTCAAGGACAAGATCCGCAAGTCTCTTTTCGACAGCGGTGATGCTTTCCCCTTCGCCGATCCCATGGGCAAGGTTGTCAGCCGTAGTGGTGACGACTGTGTTGTCGCTTACCTCGGCCAGTGGTTCCTGAACTACGGTGAGAACGACGCCGAGTGGCAGCAGGAAACCCTAAACCACGTTGTCAACACCCTTAACACCTACTCTAACGAGACCAAGAATGGATTCGAGAAGAACCTGTCGTGGCTTAACCGTTGGGCCTGCGCCCGAACTTACGGTCTTGGTTCCAAGCTTCCTTGGGATCAGCAGTTCCTGGTTGAGAGTTTGAGTGACAGTACCGTCTACATGGCCTACTACACCATTGCCCAGCTTCTGCACGGAGACCGCTACGGAAAGACCACTGGTTCTCTCGGTATCACTGCCGAGCAGATGACCGATGACGTGTGGGACTACATCTTCACCCGCCGGGAGATTAGTGACGACCTGATCTCCAAGAGTGGCATCTCCAAGGAGGCTCTGCAACAGCTGCGCCGTGAGTTCGAGTACTGGTACCCTCTTGACGTCCGTGTCTCTGGCAAGGATCTCATCCAGAACCACTTGACTTTCTTCCTGTATATCCACGTTGCCCTCTTCCCCCCCGAGTACTGGCCCCGTGGTGTCCGTGCCAACGGACACTTGCTGTTGAACGGTGAGAAGATGAGTAAGAGTACCGGTAACTTCCTGACTCTGAAGGATGCCGTTGAGAAGTTCGGTGCCGATGCCACCCGTATTGCCTTCGCCGACGCTGGTGACAGCATCGAAGACGCCAACTTCGAGGAGACCGTTGCCAACAGCAACATTCTGCGTCTGCACACTCTGAAGGACTGGATCCAAGAAGTTTCCCAGGACGAAACTCTGCGCACTGGCCCCGCCGATGCCTTCGCCGATAAGCTGTTCGACAACGAGCTGAACAGCCTGGTTCGCGAGACCCAGAAGCACTACCAAGAGTAAGCAGGCCTTCGAATCCTTTCATCCCAAACTATCGCTAACAAATCTATTAGTACCGATTTCAAGCTTGCTCTGAAGTCTGGACTTTACGACTTCACCAGCGCTCGTGATGCCTACCGTGAGGCTGCCATCGCTGCCGGTGTTGGCATGCACAAGGAAGTTGTCCTCCGCTACATCGAGCTGCAAGCTCTGATGCTGGCTCCTATTGCTCCTCACTGGTCCGAATATGTCTGGCTTGAAATCCTGAAGAAGGTCAGTACTTGAACCCCAAATAAACGTGATGGACCTTAATACTTATATAAAAATAGCCCGAAACCATTCACTTCGCCAAGTTCCCTGTGGTCCCCGAGCCCTCTCACGAGCTGTCCGCCGCTCAGGCTTACGTCCGTGGCACCGCCTCCAGCATTCTGTCCTCCGAGGGCAACTTCGCCAAGAAGCTGTCCAAGGGCAAGGCCTCGGCCTTCGACCCTCGCAAGCCCAAGAAGCTGACTATCTTCGCTGCCAAGAAGTACCCCGTCTGGCAAGAGAAGTACATCGACCTCGTCCGCGAGGCCTTCGACGCTTTGAACGTTTCCATCAACGACAAGGAACTCAACGCTAAGGTCGGCAAGCTCGGCGAGATGAAGAAAGCCATGCCCTTCGTTCAAGGTCTGAAGCGCCGTCTGATCAACGGCCGCGAGGCTCCCGAGAACGTCTTCGAGCGCAAGCTTCCCTTCGATGAGTTCGCTGTTCTCGCCGAGATGATCGGTGGTCTGAAGCGTACCTCTGGCTACAAGGATATCGAGGTTGTTGCCGTTGATGAGGGTGGCAAGTCTGGTGAGGTCGTTGGTACTGGCGAGAAGCGGGAGGGTCTCCAGGCTGAAAATGCTGTGCCTGGTCAGCCTACTTATATTTTCTCCAATGTCGAATAGATGTTTTCTCAAGATGAGTTGGGAGAATAACTTTCCAACTTGTGTGCCTAAAGAGTCATGCTTTTATGATCTTATGCTAAAAATACAAAATCAATGCATTCCATGGTTCTAGATCCAGTTGTTCCAGTTTTTTTTTTTTTTATTTTATTTTTTTTTTTTAGATTTCTCATGATATCAAAAGTTCTGGTAGGGTCACGATCCTTTCAGGGTGGTTCTGTCATACTACTAGTATGTGAGGTATCGCTGCATTTAAACGTCGGAAAAATTGCCGAATTTGATATATTACAATATCGGTCAATTGTCCGATGATTTCGTCAATTCAGTTGCTGCTTAGTTCCACGCGTTCATGCCCAGTTGCCCGATCATCGTAGGTAAATGCAGCTCTAGAGTTGGCAAGCATCCCGCAGATGCATTGAAGTGATGCTAACACCTGTCGTTCCTACTAGGGTTTATAAGGTAGTACAGTACACTGTGCAAATTGATACAAGAACTCGGAATTAAAAGTCTCAGAGAGAACTTGAAAGCCCGAACTTCTCGGGGATTTTCAATCGGTTTTTTCAAATCGGACTTGTCTCATCGGGATTTCTCATCGGAAATTTCTCACAACGGCGATTGCCCGCAACGAGAATTCCCCGCGCAGTGCGGCGGTGTGGAAAATCCCCGGAGGCTCTTCGGGACTGTGAGGTATAGAATCCATGCCATATTGTATGTACATCTTGAAGTACACTGGCCATGAGCTTCCCGAGATTTCTAGGCTGCCATTACGAGATTGCCCTAGGGTAGTGGGCTTTACCACATTAGTGCAAAGATGGCCTTGGCGTAAAATACCCTGATAATCTAATTCCTACATCTGGTATAGGTATTACTACTGAAACAGAATATGATGCTCTAGTCTAGGCTGCACGGTTAGAACGTGTGGGTCGGATGGGGCTAAGACTCGTGCCAAGAATTGCGGTATAGCCTCAATCATGTTCTAAGATCTCTGAGTCATCCTCATTGCTATACTACCTAGTATGCAGGTGAGCATTCGATCATCCCGCTATGATAGCAGTACGACACTGTAGTAGTAGAACACTGGTGTTCAGCCCTGGAGGTTGACGTCGGGAGCTCGACATCTGGAGTTACGTGGAAGTACTACCTAGGCAGTAGTAGTATATGGATCAATTCTTTGAGGGTAGTACTACGAGATACTACTAATATAAACTGTCTTCAAAACTGCTAGTACTACTAGTAGAAGGAGAGGCATCAATTTTGATGCCTTCTGAGTAACTTTCAGAACCAGGCCAGGCAGTTTTCTCCATCCCGTGTTGATGTGATGCCATAGACTTTCGAATCAGGTGTCTATAATTCAAAGCTTTGAAGGAAGCTTGCTCGTAGCAATCAAACCAATAGTTCCACCAAATTTCGCGGAATCGAGCTGCATACTCGAGGCCCGAAGCTTCCATGTAAGCGAAAACATCCTGGGCCCACAAGAATCTCTCCCAGTCCTTCGACCTGGCATGAGCGTATACCCTTGAAATCTGACCTGTGCAAAGTAACCCATAATAAAGGCCGAATGTGTTCATACCGTCCTGTGCGCAGTACGGAAGACATCTAGCAGCCTTACTGACATATCGCCTTAGAAGACGATGTGTTTCTTCCTCCTCCTCGTCTGACGAAAGATTATGAACACCAGGCTTGGAGTTGATCCGGCATTGACAAATAAGCGGATAAAGTGTAGACAGTGACAACCAGAAGAAGAAATGAAGCATGGCATCTTCGAGTGAAGAGAAGCGATAGGCTGGACCAAATAATTGATCTGTAGGAGGTATCCCTGTTTTCAATTCACCACATGCGTATGTCGGTGGCTCTCCATCGACGTTTTGATCAATTTCGCGATATAGTTCCATGTGGTCCCTTTCTATTGTCAAACATTCTCGTAGAAGAGACTGATGGGCTTCGTAATCTGAGGAATTGATGTTGCTCATGGCGGTAGAAACACGAGATATCTCTGTCAGAAGCTTGATCATTCCATATAAGGGACCTCCTTCATTTGGCTCGTTTAGCCAGTCCATTGTCTCCTTGGGTAGATGTGTAATGCCCGAGAATAGCTGTCGCCATAGTTAGAGACTCAATTGTGTCATGGCAACAGTACGAATACCAATAGGGTGCTCTCCTACCACTTTCAACTTTTGGTATCGACCAAATATGGCAGCTAATATTGGGTTTGCAGATATTCTCTGGCGATAGTATCTCATAATGGCCCCCAGACCATCTACATGAGCGAGCCATTGGCTTAGATCGTATGGGCAATAATGAGTCTGAGTCGAGGTGAGCTAAAAGACCGGCAAATTGAAAGCAAAGTCCTAGTAAGACAGAAAGAAGCAAGTATTTTCTCACCTGAATTTGTTGAAAAACAACGCCAGTATAGACCATGTCATCTGTGTAAAAATTGCGACTGATCGAATTCGCCATGTAACGAATCGCACTGTTGTATAGCTTCAATCCATGTTGTAAGACCTGTTCATCGTAGTGTATCTTGCCTAAGAAAATACATGCTAATGCGGATAAGGACTGCTCGAGCATTGGCCCCTTCTGCGGAAGATCTGATATGGCCGAAATGATAAATTGAAGCTTGTTAAGATCAGACGCAGGGTCCATCTGCTGGGGGAAGTATTCACTGAAGAAATATGAGAACACTTGATTTCGCATCGTCGGGGAAGAGGAGACAGCGTGAGGCAAGAGAGATCCCATTGATGGGAATAGCATCTGGGAAGTGCCAAAGTATTGGAGCCCAAGTAAGTAGTTGTCGTTCATCTCATTGATGCCAAGATCGAAGCTGTGAGCAGGTGGACTCGAGGGATTACCCCCGGTAAAAGCTACTTTGTTCGCTTGCTGTTCCGGATTCTCCTCAAAGTCTTGTCCACTGGATCGTCGAATGGTGCGACTGGTCTGATCGCGGAAGATCAGGTCCCATTCACTTCGGTAGCCAGGGCATTTTTCACCTTGACGAGTGCATTGTCCGCACTGAGGAACTTGTTGATCACACTTCGCAGACAGGGTGGAATTAGCAAACCTAACTAGAGCAGGCAGAATAGGAGAAAATAGGGATCAAACAAAGCCAAGACTACATACTCGTCGCTTCACAGCCCTGCAATTTGCACAGCTTCTGGAAACTCTTGCTCGAGTTCTGTTGCGAGTAGACATGGCTGTCTCGGTATTTGAAAGTTAAGGAAGATGGCAAAGGGGAAAGGGACAAAGAGAGCGGGAGGAGGGGCTTATAAGCACCATTGGAAGTTCGGAATGGCCGATTCCAATAGAGCTTAATGCCTATTTACCTCCCACTTCAAGCATTTGTTCTCTAAACGAACTTCGGGGGATGCATCAAAGTGGAGTCTAGCTTCGATACCTCAACCGCCCCCACACGCTAATCTTTGTTAGCTGCTGGTGATTCCGTATGAACCCTGGTAGTAGTTTGAGAGGAGTTTGAACATTGAAGAATCAACATCCCACATTTTATGAGTCAGAAGATCGATCTCTTGGATGTGGCATACCTAGCTCACATCCCATAAACGTAGAGTAGTGAAGCCCATGCCTCATGCCTCCAAATATGATGGAAGGCCCGGGGTCAAACCTTGGAATTGAGCTGTGTTGTAGATAGGACGTGTTTCAAAGGGTGCAGAAATGAGTTGGGGCCAAGCATATGGTTTCTATAAAGCCTCATGACACTTAATTAAAGGATGACGTTTATCCTTTTTTTTAGAATGATGAACCTACATACGGAGTAGAGGCTCCATTGAATCCACGATCTTGCATGGGTCTTCCCAGGAATGATTGGCTCAGCATCTCTCATACCTAAATAAGACTAGCGTTGAAGATCATTATGGCAGAAAGACTACCTCTGATTGATTAATTTCTTAGATTACCCACCCAATTCTAGTATGCATACATCCAAGTTTACTTACCCGTCTGTGCTCTTTCCGTCGTATGGACATTGAACAACTGCAAATTGCTTCTTCAGGTACCACGAGGCAGGGATGCGTAGAAGCGAGTGACAGGGCTTTGACTCGGGCGAAGAATTCTTCAAGTTTCTGTGACGTATTGCCACCAGCAGTACCTACTAGGTGCCCGGACAGTCAAATGGAACGTGTAGTAGCGTGGACTGCCAGTGGTAACGACGACCTGTTCAAGCAATGCTGCTGAGCAGTAGCTTCAAACTTGCATGATACTAGTAACTACAATTCATTGTACCCGTTTTACCCTCTCCCTATACTATTATTAGTACTATCTCAGGCTAGTAGTACCCTAGGGTAGTAGTACCGCCAGTATCCCATCTCTGGTCAAATACACTAGTAGTGTAACACATCCCAACCGTTGCTTGGCATAAATGCTTGTAAATAGTATGGCAAAAGGTCTTCAATGTTCAAATTCCCCGAGTCTAAATACGAGACCGATTCCGATAGTACCGCTGCGAGCCCAAGCCCGTTTACTTGCATGAACAACTCATGCTATACTAAATCGGACGTGGACTCGGAGAGCTACGGATGATTGAGTCACTACTAGCCCATATAGTAATTAACAAAGTAGTGGTATTAACTTGGGGTCAGTAGCCACCAGAAAGAGAAATGGTATCAGCCCAAGCATAACCTTGTGACCCTTGGTTGAAATTTTTCATAGTATGAAGTTGGATGGGATGTCATACAGAGGTATGAACCATTCAATACCTAGGTATACACGCAACAACTGCATACTAATACTATCTCAAGTGCTTGTGCCCTTATCTACACTAGTGTACTAGCAATGGTAGTAGTACTAGTTACTCCAAGCAAGTCAGTACCAAGCTACTGCCGACATAGTACTGCAATAGGTAGTAGTTCGTACGTACACCTGGGAACTTCAAGTTGAAGTAAATTTGATCCATCATATCAAATCTATAAACCAGGACATCTCAATATCGTCGTTCCGCTGGACATCATGATGCGGTATCATTCACACCTGTTGAGTCATCATGCTAGCCGACTTTCGGGTAATCCATGTTGGGGGTTATTGACTCCAGGGCTAGTACAGAACTACTAACTAATACTATCTAGTTCTAGTACTACTGAAGAGAGTTGCCGAAAGTTACGTTTGTTATATGAAAGCTCCCAATTAATGCTAGTGCGTTAGATCATTAGTAATGTACGATTTTGTGAGAGTGCTAGCGGTATACTAGTATGTCACGGTGTATCATTGGACATCATCTTACTACCTAGGTACTACTAGTGTTAGATACAATTCCCTGCCCAGGAGTCGGATGCGCCACCCCCGCAAAGACTCGGATGAATGATGTGGAGAGAGAGGGGTTCGGCACAAGCAGGTATTCGACAGTATGATCTAGTAATCTAAAAGACATACTCCCTGTCCTTTCAGCATGATGCTATTCCTCTTTTATAAAATCGAGAACAGCCCTTAAATCACTCGACAGCATACTAAGAATGCCTGCAAGCAGTATTGTGTATTCTAAAGGCTCTCTGCATGGATTGCCATGCTATCAGGATGAATCGAATGGATCAAAACTCACAAACCTGACTGCCCTGGTGACGGGAGCAAACGGCATCTCAGGATACAATTTAGTCCGTGTTCTGGCTGCTAATCCCAATCGATGGAGTCAAATCTATTGTTTATCAAGACGGCCACCACCTGATAACTTTTTCGAGGATCTAGACGAGGGAGGTACACGAGTCCAACACATCGAAGTTGATTTTCTTTCCGATCCAGCACAAATTGCAGATCGACTCAAGGGGAGAATACAGAAGGTGTACGTAAATATCTGATAATCTCCTTATCATTATATCCTGCAGAGACTAACAGATAATCATGTGAAAGGGATCATGTGTTCTTTTTCTCTTATATGCAGACCCAACAAAAGGGCAGTGTCCTAGAGATGTGGTCTGATGCTGATGCGCTGGCCAAGGTCAACTGTATGACACAGGAGAAACCCACATCGTGCCATTATTTCAGCTAAACAGTTACTAGCCGACCTTCTAACCAACTTCCTGGGTGGTTTGAGATTGACGGGGCTTCAGCCCAAGCGATTCTTGCTCCAGACTGGAGCCAAGAATTATGGGTTCCATATGGGGCCAGCCACCAACCCCTCATTTGAGTCGGACCCGAGAGTTGCACTTGAAAGTAATTTTTACTATCCGCAGGAGGACGCCTTGCAAAAGTACTGCGAGGAAACTGGAGCTGCATGGAACGTGGTTCGACCATCCTATATCATCGGTGCCGTCCGTGATGGCGCGTTGAATTTTATGATCGGACTGGCTATCTACGGGGCCATTCAAAGCTATCTCAAAAAGCCACTAGATTTTCCCGGTGACTATTCTGCTTGGGATCGTGAATTCTGTCAAAGCACTGCCTTGCTAAATGCGCAGTTCGAAGAATGGGCCGTCCTGACTGACCAGGCAGCTAATGAAGCTTTCAACATACAGGATGGACAATCATTCACCTGGGGGCGTTTTTGGCCATATCTTGCCAACTGGTTTGGCACGTCGTGGAACCCACCACAGGCAGATTCTTCGAGATATCGGGTAACTACATGCCGTCATGTAGACACTCCAAGAGGGTAGAGACTATCATCGGACCATTTTGCATACGGAAACTTTTCTGACAATTCATTAGATATGGACCAACTGGAACAACACGTTCAACCTTCAGCTTACTAGAATGGTCTGCGAGCACAGAAGTTCAGGAGGCATGGGGCAAGTTGTCGGCGGAATATGGCCTTGTCATTGATCCTTTCGATGAGAAAAAGCGAGCTCAAATTTTTGGCATGTCAGATTCGGCGGTTCTTGGAGACTGGCCGCTGTCCTTAAGTATGCGAAAGGCCCGAAAGCTGGGATTCTTCGGAACTGCCGATTCATTCGAAACTTCTTTTGAGGCAATACAAGATTTGGCAAGACTGAAGCTAGTGCCTCCGACTGCCATGAAGGAATATGCCGAGTGAGCAGTGGTTGGTTTTATTGAGAGCCTAGTACAATTATTACTCTTCAAGTTGCAGGTTACTGTCAGAGCAGCTTGAATGTGTTTCATTCTTTCAGTATCCTTGGATTATTTCACACTTCATGATTTCAATCAAGTAAAATACTTCTTCTCTTCAAGTAGCTTAAGCGTGGTGGGTTTGTCGTGACCGTATATCATTCTAGCATTGAAAAGTCTCTGTAGTCTTCGGGTCATGTTAAGACTTCGATACCACGCATTGTGATCTCTGGCTAGGCCACCATGAGGATGGCCTTGCTCGTAGTTTTCGGCCACATGGAACTGATCAGTGGTCCATATGAAAGTGCCGTCGTTGGGAAGGTTGACTTGCATCATGCAGAGTCCAGGTGCATGGCCTGGCGCATGATGAAGGGTAATGCCTTGGTAAAGTTCGAGTTGAGACTCTGTGAAAGTCTCCCATTTAAGCTCTTCCAGAAGCATATAGTGTCCTTGATAGACTCCTAAATCTGCCTCGGTCGCAACAGCCCAGCAAGCATGTTTGAACTCCTCTTCATGGACGTAGATCGGCACGTCGGTGCCGACAAAATGTTCAAGGCCACCCGCGTGGTCGAGATGGAGATGACTTATTATGACCGCTTTGACATCCTTGATATCATTACCAGTGGCTTTGATTGCGTTAGGGAGCTTCTGTGCCTCGGAATATTGGGTTCGTGGGAAAACATCAGTCAAGGGGGCTGGCCATGCCTAAGATAACCATGGTTAGATCCCCTCTATCTTTTATGGCGACACTATCATACCACTTCGAGGTCTTCTGCACAGCCAGCGTCATAGAGAATTAGGCCAACGTCAGGATGCTCGATAAGGGCCGAAAGAAGCAGTAGCTCGCGTCGCTTATTTTCCGGGTTGAGATCACTCAGCTTGCTTGAATTGGCACCGCGAAGAATCCTAACAAATGATGAGCATGAATGAAATCCGGCGTTCAGCTACTACATACCATGATTCGTCACCTTCAAGCAATCCCAGATCAAGAATATGCATTTTTGTGCCATTTGGACATTTAAAGGCCGGCACAGCTGCCGATGTCAAAAGAGAAGCAGGGTCCGACATTGTAGTCACGCAATGGTGTATTTGTTCAGCCAAAAAAGCCCCTAATAGAAATCAAATTGTAGACTTGAAATATCCGATGAGTAGAAATGAGGGGTAAAATAGAAGGAAGAATGGATGAGGTACTTTATTTTATGTATGATACAAACTTGAAACCGAGATTGGTACGGCTGCTTGTTCACTTCGGATTTACTACGAGACCCCGCCTTTGAGATCCTTTCCAAATCCCGAGCAAGCCATGCAGATAGCCGGTGAGCTGTCGATGCGGAGAAGATCACACTTCATTGTAAATTGTGACATCACTGTCCTACATGAACTGGCTAATGAGAATCAAGCTGGTGGATAGTATGCGTTTGTAGAGATAGTAGCACTGTCATAAATACCTATGGTCAAGGCTGGAATCGAGAGTATTACTTCAAATTTAAGTACACCCAAATTCGTTCGGGAAAATAGTTATAGTAAGTAGAACTCGCGTTCCAGTTTCCTCAAGTTACAAAGCGCCGAGAAAGATTAAACCTTGGAACCTTTTCAGCCCTGCTGAAATACTAGGTGTGATAGAGCCGCATCACTCACGTCCTTGATTGATCCGTCATTCTTGGAGGCAGAACGGATCGTTCGCACAACATTCCAACCTCTCTTGGAAAGCTCGTAGAATACTATTCCGAATCCACTGGCAATGCCTCTATTAGCAGCTATTGATATTTCGAGTTATAATATTTCCACCTGAATGCACAGTGCATGAATCGCTCTGCAAGCCGATTATCGTTGCAATGCGGCTTTCGGCTCCTTGATCTCTGCACCGACAAACGGGACTCGAAAAAGAAATCTAATATCAGATCTTTTAAGAAGAGCAAGCACTAACCTGGAAGAAAGATGTGCTTGGGTGAAGAATTCTGCATATTTAAGTTCTTCATGTGGGAAGTAATACTCGGGATTGCCAGAAAATGTCCGGGGGTTGTACTGATATCTACTAATAGTAGCATTGCTAGGATGGGAGCAGGGCGTACTATTGCAACAAAGAAACTTGTAAATACTAAGGTTCTTCTACTACCAATTCACTATCTGGCTATTGCTAGAACTTTCTGCTTATCGACAGCCGGACTGAGATTGGCCTACTAGTACGCCTAGGGTACAGAATGGTAGGGGCATTGAAAGGCACTGATAGCTTCAAGTTGTACTGAGCAAGGTTAAAATGTCTTGCGACTACTACTAGTAGTACTATTACTACTACCTAGTGATATATAGTAGTATCTAGACAGGATATTTGAGTTGAATCTCGGATCATACCAAGACAGAGACTTTCAACCTTCCACAAGTTGGCTTCAGAAAGTTCTTTCCTCGAAGCTAGTCATTCCAAATCGCGAGGAATTTTATATTTCTTCGATAGGATGGGTCCAACAGAAAAATCCCGAACTCAACCAAACCCCCTCCAGGAATCAGTGGTATCCAGAGCAAATTTGGAATCATTGCGAGCAGAGCCCGCATCCGCGAACAGTGATCGTTGTTTCGGGCACGATTATAGTCGGCCAGAAAGACCGGAATGAACAAGACGGAGAAAAGGAAGATTCTGAGCAGGGAAGCTCGATAATGGCGTTGTGGATTTATGGTTTCCTTAAGAAGGAGGCAGCGAATGTTCCATACCATGCTTCCAAGCAATAATACCCCGATTAATCTATGACAATTCAAGTTATTTAGCTAAACTTTTGTAAACCATATGGCTTACAAAGGACAAAAGAACTGTTAAAATCCAGTTTCACTCACAGTGCTCTGATCCGGGTGCTATTTTTAGAAAAAAATTCCAGCTTTGCTTGTAACCGTGACTGGGAGGCACCATGGTGAAATAGTCCAGCTTTACCAGACTCCGAGTCGATAAAAGAATGCTTCTCACTCTCACTTGTCATACTGCTCATGTTGATCGTATCTGTTGGGAATTTAAAAGAAAGCTACGTTTAAGAAATTGAAGTGATTTAAAAAGAAAAGTTTCATGCAGTGGGGGCTATTATTAATAATTTTTAGGCACTATTTTTAACTGTTTGGGGCTATGGGCACTGCCCGGTTTCTAAGTGGGTAGCCTTCGGGGCCGTAATAGTCTTGAGATTCGAAAACCCCTTCATCAGAAGTGCAACTGGATAACGAAACAACTTGTAAAAGGACATGGGTCACGGGTGGTCACTCCTAGTACTACTATATACCACCAGGTGGCACAGTAGTTGTAGTAGTAGCCGTGGATAATACTAGTTAGTTACCGTGGCTACATGGATGGATTTTGTAGTATGGTCTAACTAGTAGGTACCTCTGACTCGCCTACGAGGGTGCTACCCGCCAAATCCACCAAATGTGTACCTTTTTCTGATGCTTTCGGGAGCCAAAAAAGGGTTGTTTAGATATCCGTATGCATGTTTAGAAGAGAAAGGGAGTTTTAATTCCAATTGTGAACTGGAAGTTCTACCGGCCAAATTGAGGACACCGAGACCCACCACACTGGGGCGTCTGGGGCTGAGGCTCTTCATCGACGACCCACATCTGTTCACCACCTGGCTGCATACAATTATTGATCGCATGCATATTTCACCACATTGAAGCCAAAATAACAGCACGTCCAAAGTTCGTCTTTCTGCGCAGGGTGATCGCCTGCCCAGTTGACGACTCTAACATCAAAGCGCTACAAACACTTCCAAGCGCAAGAAGATTAAATAGGTATGAACCATCGGGACTTCGGCCTCGGTGAGATTGGAGCAACATTTCAACAGGTAAGCTGATTCCAGAGAAGCTGAAGAACGGCCCATGCCAGTGAGCATCTCGCTAATGGTGTACGAATCATCTCGAACACACTCTATTCTGTGGTTCGCTCTCGGCAACTTGAACATTTGAAAGCTCACCATATTTTCCTGTCTAACTAGGTGATGCAAGTCAGGCCTAGTAGTATGCCTAGGTGGTGTCGATTACTAGTTAGCCACTTTCCCAAAACCGGCGCCAAAATTTGACCTATGCAGATATCCGAAATGTCAGAATAGACTGCTCTTTCCTGCCTGATTCCCAATGGGGCGTCATCAGATCTGAACGAAACCCACGGGCTTTACCTGCTTGGCTGCTTTATCTGGATTTCAGGATCATTCAACCCAGAGACTGCCGTCTCGCCAACACAGAGGTTGAAGTAATATTTGGTCAGCCCAGTGAAGAGAATGGTGGTCGAAGTAGTACTAGTACCGGCTCATCACCCGGTCCTATTATCACTCAATTCTACGGGCCTCAGAACATTAACCACGATATCATAACCAAGTATGCTGAGACATTCATCACCAATTGTGTCTCCGCAGACGACGCAACTGGAGCTACAGATACCTCTAGCCATAGGTGGTCTATCACTGGGCTTTCATTGCCCTTGTTTGAAGGTGATTTTCACAGAAAGGTTCACTGGCTGGTTGAAGATCTGGCCTCGCATAGAAATTTGAGCTTGGGGCTTGTTATTAGCCATGACATGAAGCCTTTCTGCATCACAGTTCATGTCAATGGAAAGCTAAAAGGGGAAGGGTACAAAGTCTTTCGTTTCGCCCGGGAAAGAAACGTGAAAACCAATCAAAAGTCCTTTCTAGTCCGCCCAGAAGATACCGGCCAGCATTCCCTAGATGAAATTGCATCTAGGCTGAACGAGGAAATTACTTCCATCAACGTCCGCAGATTCTCGCAGATAAGCAACTTCCCAGATACACGGCTATCCGAAAGAAGCAAACCCGTTAGCAGCTGCTCAGTCGAGATCGAAGCCGCAAAAAAGACCAAGTACCGTTGCGAGGACTACAATGTTGCCTTGATATGTGCTCTATCAGTTGAAATGGCGGCTGTCAAGGCTATGTTTGATGAAATTCACCCCGACATTCCTCAAGCACCCAGTGAATTGAATTATTTCCATTATATCTTGGGAAGGATTGGGGATCATCGAGTTGTTCTCGCGAGTTTGCCAGATGGTGTATATGGCACTACTTCGGCAGCTATAATAGCCACACACATAAGTCACACTTTCAAGGGCATTCAAATACGATTTATGATAGGGATTGGAGGAGGCGTTCCCTCATTTGAGAACGATATCCGATTAGGGGATGTGGTGGTCAGTAGGCCCCAAGGTAAGGTTGGTGGAGTTATACAATACGATCTAGGGAAACAAACTGGGAGCAAAATACAAATCACAGGGACCTTGAACAAGCCACCCTCCATTCTCCTTACGGCCGTTGCCAAGTTAAGAACAGAACAACTCATTTCGGGCAGCAAGACACATGAGAACTTGAAGAGCATGCTAGCCAGGTATCCAGCAATGAGTTCCAAATTTGGCTATCCAGGATCTGAGCATGACCGTCTTTTCGAAGCCGACCATGACCATGTCAAAGATGCGAAAACCTGTCATCAATGTGATAAGAGAAAAGAGACAATACGGCCACAGCGCGAAACAGACGATCCAAAGATACATTACGGGATAATTGGATCTGGAAATCAGGTCATGCGCCATGGCGTGACTCGCGACGAAGTGGCCAAAGAGTTAAATGTTCTGTGCTTTGAGATGGAAGCAGCTGGCTTGATGGACAATTTCCCTTGTCTTGTTATCCGAGGTATTTGTGACTACGCTGATACACACAAGCATAAGGACTGGCAAGGTTATGCTGCTGCTACCGCAGCGTGCTATGCAAAGGAGCTGCTATCAGTAATTCCTGCAACCCAAAGTTCTGCTGAGTCTACTAGTGCAGACGGGCAGCATAGCTGGCATTTTGTGAGGCGAGGCATGTCTGCGAACCAAGCCCAGCCTCTGGGGGCAGTGGGAGGTTAGAAAGGAGGACACAGGGGTAGCCCATGAACAGAAGGGTCTCTCTTGATTGTAAAACATTTGAATGACTGCCCAGGTGCCAGTGGCAACGTTGAAGGCTTCCTATATACACAAGGGACATCCCAACAGATACTACTACATCCATGGATGAGCTATAGTACTCTCAGATGTTCAATTTCAAGAAAAGATCATGATAACCAAAGTATTATATCTGATGCCGTTCTCTTTATAAATCACATTTAGCCACTCAGCGCCCAAGGGTATTTTCTCGTTCAAGTTATCATGCATTCAGGTTTGGATCACTGCCCAGGTGCTACTAGTGTAATTGTAGTACTACTTAACTACTAACTATGCATTATCTAGGTACATGTGTACTACTAGCTTCGAGCTGCTATTCAGTGCCTCCAATTTTTCCAAAGGGTGCATTCAAACTCCAGGACTTTGTAATCTTAAAGCCATCTTGATCCAGCATTTGATCTTAAAAACTCACGAAGTTGAAACCATCCGCATGCAAGGAATGGATGTCGATATTTGCACCGATTGATACTTGAGACGCGAGGGAATTTCCACGGATTTTGATCCCTGAATTCCTGGCCCCCAATTACAATTTCCAAAATTGGGTGACTTGTGGGGTATTGTTGTTGATCCTTAACAAACTTGTAGTTTGAGTAGATCAATCCTCGCCCGGGCGCTGCTCAGCCGCATTAAATGAATGTTTGTCTTTACAGCCCCATTCAAAAGCTAGAAGAGTCTCCGTACTCGAGTTTCAACTTTCATTACTAGATATGTCCTTATGAATACCCAAAAATGGATGGTATCAATTCGTTAGCTGAGAAGTTACACCCCCGGAGTCTAGGTACCTGGACTCGGTCGAGGCTAAAGTCTTTAGCCTCGACCCTACGCGATCAAGGAGCATCGTGTGAAGAGCCACGCGAGGCAGAGCTTCTCGACATTTCTAGCCAGCGTTCAATCAGCTTGGGGTCGCATATTGAGCCATTCGATCAAAATATTGGTACTCCAAACGACTCGACCTCTCCAACTACTACTCAAGAACAATTGATAAACAAAAGGGACGTCCACAGCGACCGTACAGCCCTTGACTGGGAGTATGGGAATTCTCAGAATTCGAGATCTACCTGGATCAAAGGAGTTCGCCTTTGTGGATACGTAACTGGGGGTTTCCTCCTAGTGAATATCGTTTTTCTTTCTGTGGCAGGAGGAATAGCATCCAAGCATCCAGGATTTGGAGGCAGTGATAGTCCGAAAGTGTTCTACAATGGCTCCTGCAAGACAACACGTCGGTGAAACACAGCCTTCCATATTCTGATCAACATCATCAGTACTTGCATTCTGGGGACAAGTAATTATTGCATGCAGACTCTAGTTGCTCCAACCAGAGCGGAGGTGGATAACTCCCACGCAGAGCGCCGTCAGCTGTGTATTGGAGGTGCCAGTCTCAGAAATCTCTTTGTTATACCTCGCCAGCGACTTGTTCTCTGGGCAATTTTGCTGCTTACCGCAACGCCATTCCATCTAATGTATAGCGGTATACCCCCTTTTTTCATAGTACTATCATGCTGATTGTTCGACAGATACAACTCATTGGTGTTCGAAAGCTATACTCATAATCATTACTGGTCTTTTACAGGACCACATGATCTTGTCACCCAGAACATAGACAATCTCACGACAGCTGGCTTGACAAAGTGCTTTCAAAGTGCAACGTCTCATTCCCCATTCGGACGTGGCGCCTTTGAACATGCGGACAGCCCTGCCGATTTTGAAAGCCTCACTTGGCACCAACAGCTTAATCAAATCAAGATATCGGAGGGCAGGAGGATACCTGTCGAAGAATGCTCCAAGAAGACAAACCAAGCTGCCCCAGAACCTGGTTTCAAAGGCGTTATTTTCCTCACAAATGATCGAAACATGGATGATGGAGGGAACGATGCGATACTGACATTCGACGGCTGGACTGGTGAAGGTCCCTTTGAATACATACAAGCCAAAGCCTTCACCCATCGTTCAGATAATACGACGACCCAATGCAGCAATGACTTTTCGGACTACGTCAATGTAAGAGTCACGGAGTGTGTGATCTTTGATAGCGATGATAGCTGTCAACTATTTTTCAATCCCATCATCGGTGCTATTGTAATTATTTGTACCCTGTTGAAAACGGTTACGATACTTTTTGCAGCACGACGCCATCGATATCAAGCGCCTCCTCTCCTTACAACAGACGACGCAATAGCCTCATTTATGAAGTATCCCGATCAAGCAACAAGAGGAATGTGCTGGGCATCTTCAAGTCGTGTCCGGAGAGGAAACTGGTTGCTTTTTCCTAGGTCTTGGGAGCGAAAACATCCAAATCTGATATTTAGACGCCTGCCATCACGCAAGATATGGGGAAAAGCAGTCAGCCCAGGTCGCTGGATTATGTGCATCCTAATGTAAGTCCCAAAATCACATTTTAGAACTGATTTCCCTTCAAGTTGATGCTGACTTTATTAAGTTTGGGTGCGCTCATTGGTATATGCATTTGGATATTTGCCGATTATATCTCGTTTTCAATGTGGTGGTATCACTTGGACTCTTCTGAAATTCGGCAATTCATTTGGGAATGGACAAAAAATCTGGGCAATTTTACGATTGATAACACCATCACCACCGAGCTGCGAGGGTATACGATACTCAATATTGTGCCCTCAGATTTGCAGGGGATTATAATCACGAATTGTCCTCAACTGATCATCACGATTTGCTACTATTTCTATAATAGTGTGCTTACCAATATGCTGGCAGCTGCGGAATACAGTTCATATGGAATGGATCGGAAGTCGCTTGGTGTGACTTGGCCTGTTGAAAATAGCCAACAACGCTCAACCTACTGGCTGTCTATTTCCTACAAATGGGTGCCAGTACTGGTACTGTTCACTGTACTCCATTGGCTCGTCTCCCAGTGCTTTTACTTTGAGCTCGAGATACCTTATGACATAAATGGTCATCTATTATTTGACGAAAGAAGCATCTCATTGATATTCTCCGATATTCCTGTGGGGTATGTTGCCATGTTCAGCCTGATTTTAGGGATCCTGATCATTGGATTGTCATTTCGAAAACTCAAGTCAGCCTTACCACTTGCAGGATCTTGCAGTGCGGCTATCAGTGCTGCGTGCCACGCACCTGGAAATACCTGTTTAACCACGGCAGCGCATGGTGAGCTGATGTGGGGAGAAACTAATGTACCATCGGATTGGGAAACCGAGCAAGAGGATGGTGGAGATCTGCAGAAAGGACACTGCAGTTTTACTTCGTTGGATGTCAAAAAGCCTTCACCGGACCATTTGTATGCCTAAAATTTGCCTTTTCAAGCCCAGTGTGTTTGTTTCGCAATCGGAACATTATAGAAGTTGGGACGCGATGATGGATTATGACTCCCGAGTCGGTATCCACGGCTGTGCAAAAAGAAACTTGAAATACTAGGTTGACAGGAGATATACATGAGACTAGTATACTAAGATAAAACCAAAAGTGACGGCTCCCAGTCAGAGCCTTGGAGTATAGTACTACTAGTGCCTATCGGGTCTTCTTCGAGCCCTCGGAGTGTCCTGGCTTTGTAGCTGATATGGCGACATAACGCCAATGTGCCCGACCTCGATAAGACTCCACTCCTGCAATTGTGTTGATAAAGTAGCGTTCCAACCCAAGAGATGTTACGATCAAGAACGGAATATAAGCAAGAGCGTAGAAAAGTCGCGTCATTGGCACAATGTTAGGAGAATAGTCCTGAACAACGACATCAGTGAAGCCAGCGTCTTCAAGCATTTGCTTGAACACGCCAGGAAGTGAGCGCTTATTGGTCGGCATTGCAGCAAATTCATTGATTCTCTCCATTGAAAGAGACATTGATCGATCCGAATTTTTGCCAGAATCTAATTCATGGTCATATTCGAACAACGCAAGGCGTCCACCCGGACGGAGGACTCGAAAGAAATTGGTCAAAACCATTTCAGGATCTGTGGCATGAACGAATGTTTCCATTGTATAGACACCATCGAATGTTTTATCCGTTAAAGTATCCAAATGATGGTAATCCATTTTGCGCACAGAAAACTGCTCATCGGAGAGCCCGCGTCGGGCAATATTGCGACGGGATTTGAGGATGTGATGATCGATAATATCGATTCCCTGAATCTTGTACCCATACTTTGTATGTAGATAGATTGCGACATGACCAACTCCACATCCGGCATCAAGGACATAAGCACCTCGTCCAAGATTCAAGACCGCTGCCAGTTTATCCTCCATGGCGCGCAAGGCGCCACTAAGGGGGAACGGCCACCAGGTATCATGCTCGTAGTATCCAAAGTGACGCGTTCCGCCCAGCAATAGGCGATATCCAATCCTGGATTCGAGGGTGTGGTAGTATGATTGCAATTGAGGATTATCCTTGATCAGGACTCCTTCGTCCTGTGTGGATCGCATTTGTCGTGAACGCTTCACAGCAGGGATATCAAGCGAATCGATAGAACATTCAGAGAAAATAATTCTAGAACTAAATCAAAGAGTGAAATGAGAAACGAGGAACTACTACTAGGCTTCAGGGGGAGAAAAGAAAAATGAATGAACACGAGGGCCCTAGCTGGTCTTTGTTTGAATCGACTGATGGCTGGGCCGCTGTTCGAAGGGTAGAGACTGGTGGGGCGCAAGTTAGAGCACCAATGAAGTAAGTAATCTGTACTCCGTACTGAATACAGATCATGATTCATTAGTGTACTTTGCATTACATGTGGGGACACACCTCTAGAACCCTTGAAAGCCTTAAAGGGCAGCGCGTGCCTTGAACAGGATACTAGTCATCTTTGAAAGGAGACTGACTATTGGTAACAGGCAGTCACTGTCTGCTTTTAGCTGCGCCAGATGATTGGCGGGATTGCAGCCCTAATCCCCATTGAGGATAGCTGATCTTCGTCCTTTATTCTATGCCGTTCATCTCTGTCTCTGGAGTATGGGTCTATACTTTTAAATTGAACACAAATTTGAATATAATTTCTGACCCCATTATTTCCAGTACATACGACCATAGGGTGTGGAGAACAGGGCTTCCCGTCCGCTCAGCCGTACTTAAGCCACACGCCGGCAGGTTAGTAGTATGGTGGGTGACCACATGCGAATCCCTGCTGTTGTATGTCCGTGTTCACCCATTTCTTTTTGATTCGTCGGGCAAGTGCCCTTGCCGCTTTACTCTTCAGTCCCTTCAGTCCCGTACCTGAACACCCTGAGCACCCCTGAACGGATGACGTGGCCACTCTCGGCTAAACCTGCCGTTCTTTATAATGACATTGCAAACCACCCCCCCCCCACCTCCACGTTTGCCATCTTCTGGGGGCCTAGAACCTGGCTCTTGCTGACGCTGTACAAACCAGATACATTGTCGCAATCACCACTCTTTGGTCTGGTCTTGGCTCCCTTTTTCGAGGAACGCAGTGAAATTTTTGTCAGTGAAGGAGGCGCAGAAGCGAATACGGCAAACTGAGAAAAATGGTATTCCTTGAATCAATGCCCTGCTAAACAATGTCGGCCTAGAGGCTAATTATAGTACGTACTACGGGCGGGACATGCCGTGGTGATCTTCTATCGCTGTCCTATCATGTGAATCCGCCACTTATCACGTTTTCCTTCGCCAATCATCCGGGCTTAGTAACCGCTCACTTCAAAAAGGACAAAGTATAATCTTAGACTGCTGGTCTGATGGATGTTATTCCCTGTCTCCCAATTCGGGGTATCTGCGACTATTCGATTCACACAAAACCAAAGAATGGCAGAAATACGCCGCGGCCACTGCTGCAGCATATGCCAGAGAATTTCTCGAGGAGCTGCCTGCCATCGAGATGGACAAAGAGTATAGCTACATACCTCGCCCCAGTAAGTTGGAAATCTCTGTATTTTGGAATTAGAATTTACTGAGTGACACTCGCAATATAGAGGCGATCTTACCACAGGAACAACGGAGGCTTCTACTAGATTCCTTCAGTTTTGAGCAAATCGATGCTCGTCAATCAAATGTTGATAAGGCCCATGCAAAAACATGCAAATGGTTCCTCAGTAATCTCCGGATGCAAATATACTTTACATTCTTGCAGACAAGGGATATTCTGAGCTTATCCGCACAAGACTTGAAAAATCCCCGGAAGTCCATGTTTTTGGTAAAAAATATAAATACCCACTGTTTTCTGCTTTGGCACATGGTGACAAAGCCAGTTTTGCGGCTCTTTTGAACCTGCCTTCGGCTGTCTATGACGAAGTCGACATCACAGCAGGCCTGGACAATGGTCGAAACTTTGAGGGGTACGAAAAGCGAACACCTCTTTCTTGGGCTGCAGATAATGTGCGACCGGTCCTTTTTAGGCTCCTTATCGAACGAGTTACATATGTCAATGCTGTCGGTAGAGTTGGATATACACCACTTTTACTCGCTCCAAAGGAGGGTTGGGGGGCTATCGCTAAGTTACTTATAGAACGAGGAGCAGACGTCAACGCTACTGATTCAGACAACCGTGCACCGCTTTCAGGGGCCTTGATGGGTGGCCACGAGACCATTGCGAAATTCCTCATCGAGCGGGGAGCAGATTTCAACGCAAGCAATATAACCGAAGCGACGCTTGAACGTGCTGTAGTAAAAGGTTGCGGGGATTTGGTGGTGACAATTCTTTCTCTTCGTTCAGAGAGGCTGACCTGAATGCTAGATGCGAGGACATACGCCTAGGCAGCCCGAATGAGATAAAGTTGGAGATTGAGAGGTTAGAATAAGTCCCTAATGCAAGAGCATTTTGGAGCCATATGTTCCTCATCGAGAATCGCTTTTGCAGCGGCATGCTCGATGGGAAGAGCAGCGATCCAGGCGATCGTATCGGAGTTGAGGCTGTCGAGGAATCTGAGGAAAAACATAGTACAGAGGGGAGCACACGAGGCTGTCAGATGGGTTTAAAAAAATGAGACACGTAGCTGCAGAATATTGTTTATCACTGTCATTCAAAGGGCGCAATCGTGTCAGTTGTCATACAATATAGGACTGTCTAGCTGTAGAATGAGGGAAGCAAACTGGAAAAACACAAGGTCAGGGATAGGCCACAACACACCAGGCTCTCGCCAATAAAAAGCTCAGGTCGAAGGCTGTGGACAGTAAGCGCTTACTTGCAAAAGCATCCTGCTGGCTGGACGGCATAATTGGGAGTGGTCAACGCCAAGAGGGCGCCTGTCACATTGCCTGGTGTTGACTTTCCGCTTCCTTGCTAACGAGATCTTGTGCAGGCGCTGCAAGCCCGTTACGCAAGCATGGTAGTGCCTGGTACAGGTAACTACCACTTGAGTAACTAGGCTTATAGTCCCAGCCCCTGTTAGACTATTATAAATGAGCCCATGGTTAGAATGTCGGTTCCCTTCCTAGCCTTACTATTCCTCGAAATATATCTCCACAGGCCTAAGCCAATATAGCATAGACTGCCACATATTTTGCCATCGGTAAATCTTGCCTGATGTCTCTATTGTCACAATTTGACGTCCGCAAGATAAGTCAAGCACCTCCTTGGAAAGAAAAGACTGGCATCCATCGGCTCGAAATGATCTTTAATGAGGAGGTGCTCTTTGGCGGGAAAGTGGGCAAGATGAAACTTTTTATTGGTGGCATGAATGACCGTCGCTAAATTAAGACAGTGATCTCAAATTTCAATCTCATGGAAAAGTCGACGCCCGATATCAAACTCTGATGAATCATTTCCAGTCCAGAATTGTCCTGTACTTGTGAGAAATAGCAATGTTGGCGCTACACCATATCGGACGTGTACGGTGGAACTAATTTTGGTTTAGTGTGTTACATTTCTGGTTTAGCGCGATCGGTAACTTTGCGCTCCCGTGCGTGGTAGTATATAATCCTTCATCTCCCCTCTCCAAACCAACATTTCCACAATTTTGTTTTTCGCCCCTCCACCCCGGTCCTTGCAGCTGAGGCAATTTTGCTATTGATCCGGGTCATAGACCTCCGGGGCTTCGCCACCCCATTTCTCTTGTCTCCCCGGCGCTTCTCGTGATATCAATCCACCACGCTCTTGCATGAAGACTACTGCCTGCTTCAAATCCCCCAACTTCTGGAACTGATTAGGATATCTCGCTCATGGATTGCGATAAGCCTGTTTGTCCACTCCCTGTGCCCGGAGACCGACCCAGCGACGATTAGCTCGCTGGCAATGACTACGACCGTATTTGACAGTCGTTTAAACTTGGCTTAATAAGCTAAGCGATGGCACCGAACATTGACCAAACATCTATTCTCTTCACCACCAGCCATTTTTCGCGCACTCGTTTGTGAGACCATTCGATTCTAAGATCTGTACCGTCACGATCCTCATCATCACACACACACACACCAGACCAGAACCTGTGCTGGCTGCACCATCTATTGGCAGAGGGGACAAGATGGGCTTGCATTCGTCCTTAAGATCCGATCATTCTTGGCTCTGAGTCGTATTTTTGGGATTGATTGGCAGATACCGGGCGATGGAGCTGTGTCACATTATTTGATGTCTAATTTGGGGAGCTAGGTCTCTGCCTCGGTCTTCTGGGCGACTGAATGATTGGAAAACCAGCATTCCTCGAGTTCAACGAGTGGAGGCCGAGGCACACTATTCTTCAGTTCGTTGTCTAAAATGTCAGATAAAGCAGGTTAAGACATGCAGAGACTGGCGATGCACTTGAGATGCCTTGATCGTATTGAAAGCGTGTTCCATCTAAGATGGGGACATTTGCTCCGTCTGTCTTATGAGAGAGCCTAGCATGCTGTTCACCGTGACATCCACTCTATAAAATCAGACGGACAGTCCGCTAGTTGGCTATTTCACAAATTCTATGAATTCTCGATTTCCCAATGCATTTCTTCTCTTTGCTCTCCTCGTGCCTAATTCCATCACCGATAACGTGATCACATTTTGGCCAACTGAGAACGGTGGTTCCATTGGTATGCGAATCCTATTTTTGCGTCGCAGCGGTTCATTAACGAACTAATAAGTACCAAACTGCTTTTCTTTCAATTCAGAGACTCTGCGAGTTTGCAATTCTCGTGAAATTGGCGAACTCGGCTCGTCAAGTAATCCTATACTTATCAGTGACTCGGAACCTCTTGTCTCGCCATCGAATTCCATAATTATCAACTACGAAGATTGCGAGCCTAGCGTTCATGGCTTGCTAGTCCTGTCGTGGTCCAATGCTGCTACTGAGGGCCCTATCAATATCGAAACCGATGATGGCATGGGACCATTAGGATCCTCTTCGGATCCTATCATCATTCATCATGAGGATGACATATGGAAGAAGTCGAGATAGGAGCAAAGATGGTTTGATTTGGATGAATTTCAGGCTACCGAGAACAGAGAAGATACCAGTTTCATAGAGGAGATAGATTTGAGTTATAAATCTTCCCGCCTCTGATCCCAAGGGCACCGACATATTCACGCGCGAGCCCGGCAAGGCTGGTATCTCAGAAGAAAAAGATCGGCTTAGGACAAGCTTTCCACCCCTTAAGGTCGATGAACCAGAAGATGAAGACTAGGTCGATGCAAGCTATTCAGCCCCCAAGGCCGACGATGATATTATCTCAACCGAGCGGGAAGATGGAAAGTGGCTGGATACGAGCCCCATCGTACGCGAAGCGGGTTTCGTTTCAATAAATGGATTTACCGTTATAGGCTTTCTGCTTAAGATCGCGATCTCAAGATAAAACAATAAATTCACTACCATTAAGTATTAATAGGAATAATGAGAAAGAATAGCCCTAAAGAAACTTGGCCGCGAGACGCTTTGGTTTAGATCCCCTCAGCGACCACGATTTCCCTGCGCGACTACGATTCAATCCTGTCGGGCAGCAGCGATTCAGCAATTCTCCTAGCCTTTTGAATCGGAGGAGCGCTAGACCGGGAGGTATATGTATAAGGCACTAACATACCGAACCAACGCACAACAATTTCGTTTTATCCTGAAATCACATGTATCAAACTATACCATGTTGACAAGATGGCGAATTTCGAATGGTGATGAATGCCTCGTCAGTCAAAAAGGCGGGGTTGGCCTTCACTCTATTGCGTGGTGTAGCATCGTCGCTCAGCAGACTAGCCATAGTTAACGTAATTCCCAAGTGGGCGATGAACCCAAGCGAGTGGTGAACCTCACCAAAAGCTATTTTTTTAAACTAAATTTATACAACCAAAAAACCATTATATTGAGAAAACTATCTACTCAGGCACCAGGTAATTGAATGACCTATTCTATGACAGCCGCTACACCTTCCCTGCCGCCATCTGGTTGGTGGAGGTGGCAGAATAGCTGGTTCAACAGGCCCTAGCGGAGGTTGCTCAACACGTTCAATTAGTTCAAATAGCTACTCAATAAACTGTGAGGTCTCTTCAAAGGAGAACCCTCCTTCGTGTGGTATTTGCTGATTTAATCATATACACTTGTTGTTTCTTCTTATTTATAGCGCGTAGATCAGCGTTAGACCTGGCACTCACCCACGGGTAACCCTCCGGACCCTCCACCCTACTCGCACCACAGGTGGGTAAGCGCCTATTTTATCGACCCTGAGGGTCGCATACCTAGAGGTTCGTGCTGGTTTATTAAGTGATGCTTCAATGTTCTTGTAATTTAGGGAAGTTGATTGAATTGTGTTGTGTTGTCTAAGATACAAGTAGACCAAGAGACGGAGATACACGTATTCACGTGACCCAGCCTCATTATCTCAGCAACCGGGATATTCTAACAGTTCGACCCTCGGAGGGTTACCCACGGGTGAACCTCAGGGTCTACAAACAGGACAAACAGACAAAAAAACGTGACTTGAACGCTATTCATAAATTATGTGGATTGAGAGAGGTTTTCTGTGTATTCAATTGTAATTTATAATATTGCAGTAGAGTTTAGGATCAATAAATAAGACTATAAGAAAAGTGCTTTTTTAAGGTATGAATAACTGAATATAGGATATAGAGAATCAACAGATATAATTATTGAGATCCAAGAACATAGCCCTTAAGTAGCTTCAAGCGCTTACGCTTCCTACTAGATATACGCTGCTGTGTGTCAGGCAGAGAGGGGTTTGTATCGTCGTCTTCGTGTTTATTATAATCTAGGCACCCCTCTATTGTTGAGTTCAAGTGTTCTTGTATAAGGTCCCGGAGGGCACTGTGTACCCTCTGCCTTATACACCAGATCATCTGTCACTTTATTGGTATCACTGATAAGATCAAATAATTTATCCTGTTTTTTCTTAGCCTCTGTTATAGAGTATAAGAGATATTCCTGCAGTATAAACTGTTCTTGCTCTTAGGGATTAAATCTTGTTGTATATATCTATAGTATAATTGTAAGGGGACTAAGCTATCAGCTAGAAACTGATTGGTCGGGTAAAGTCAAAGGAATAAACCTAGCATTTGATGGTAATACAGAGACTGAATCTTGGCATGACATCAAAGAATGAGGAACTAATCACCTACTTATTTTAAGACAAAGGTCCACTTGTTGGAGGAGAATCTGATATAAATCGAAAATGATTCTATTCCGACATTCCCCCGTTATATCCTATACTCAATCAGAATACTGCTCCGTATGGCTCGTGACGTCTGTCGTCAAGTAAACCTGGTGATTGGGTGCTTCGTGATGTATATCGTTGGGTCACCCTGACGACAAGAGGGGGATTCGGCTGCGAATCGGTGCCGACCCTAGATCGTAGAATCGATATCAGGTGACAGGGGAATATCCCGTGACACAATCAGTTTCTAGCTGATACCTTAGTCCCCTTACAAATTACTACAGTAAAAAATAAATATCTAGAGAATTATATGTATTAAGAATAGTATTCTTGTATAAGTAAGAGTATTATTACTTCATTAGAATTAAATAATACTAAAGAGGGAGTGATATAATTATATGGATTCGGCCTAGAGGTCACATAATTAATTATATAACCTACTAGGTATCCCTTATTCTCTGGATCACTCTATTTTGGCTATTTCTCTATTTAGCTTAGTTTTTTTGTCTAAATCCACCTATTAATTTAGTTCTCTTATCTTAACTAATAGGCACTCGTTATAATTAGGGTTATAAAGCGGAGGCAGAGGAGCCCCGGTAGCTCTGATACTCGTTCCAAATGAAGTTGGAGGCGCCGGCAATTGACAAGAAATTCATAAGATGACTCTATTGCAAATGCTTAAACAACAATCCCGGGAAATAGATAAGGTCAGTTATGCCAACATAAAAGTGCCCAAGGGTTATAGCCTAGAACTCATATTCCCTTCGCCATCTCTTGCATCTTGCTTCGACCACTCTCTCAGCACTTTCCGTTGGATCTTCCCACTGGGCAGTCGTGGAATGGTATCCACAAACTTGACACCTCCAACGAGTTGCTTGTGATCAGCCAATTTCCCCTTGACATGTGCCTGAATTTGAGCCTGCGAAACATTTTGCATTCTGTGACTATTGAGTTGCACATATGCCCTCGGCCATTCACTGCCATTGATAAGATACCGCACCACACCAGCATCCACAACGTCAGGATGCTCCAGAAGACATGCTTCAAGCTCTGCAGGGGGAACCTGGAAACCTTTCACTTTGATGAGCTCTTTCTTGCGATCCACTATGTATAGCTGGTTGTCCCTGAGAATAGCAATGTCCCCAGTGTGTAACCAGCCATCTTGATCTATCAGTTCTCGGGAAGCCGCATCATTTTTCCAGTAACCCAAACAAACATTGGGACCTCGAACACAGATTTCTCCTGATTCTTCAGGCTGCACCGGATTATGATTATCGTCGATAATCTTCAATTCACAGTTTGGAACCAGAAAGCCAACACCGCCTGTTGCATCTTGATGGCCTCCAGGAACCTGACTCGCCGTACACGTCAGCTCCGTCATACCCCAGCCTTGTTTAGTATTGAGGTTGAACTTTTGTTGAATTATATTTTCAAGCCCCCCCGAGAGTGGGGCAGCCCCGCATAAAATCTCTCTGACGCTGCTGAGGTTATACTGGGATGTTTCTGGCCGTTTGTGGAGCATGGAGAGAATGGGCGGAGGGACCTGTAGGTGAGTAATTCTGTAGGTCTGAATGTTGGATAGAAATTTGTTGTAGTCAAAATGTTCCATAATGTAAATTTCCGAGCGCAGCTTTGCGGCCATCGAGCAGGCATAAAACTGCCCTGGTGATACGTATAGGTCAGAGAAGCCATCAAAAATAAAATCAAGGGCAGATATACCCACCGTATCCATGATATATTGGCAGGAATCCCATCCAGCGCTCTTCAGCCTGGCCAATTGTCCCATGAGACCTCACGAAGATAGTCTGTATCAAGTTTGCCACTAAGTTGAAATGAGAAATACACACCCCTTTAGGCAGCCCCGTCGTTCCAGACGAATAATTTAGCGTCGCTACCGTCGATGCTGCTGTTTCACCCATATCATTCCACTTCCACGACTTGCCTTCTTCTTCACTACCCAGAAAGAATCGCCAGTCCAGCACGCCATCCTGTGGCAAATGTGGATGCACAAACAACAGAAATACTCTGTTCTTTGATAGACCGACTTGCGCACAAGCGTTTGCTACCTTTGCAGCATAGTCTGGGTGCACAAGAACGACCTCTGGCTCTGCATCACGCATTTGATGAACGAGTTCCGCTTCTGAACAAGCAGGATTGGCCGCAGTAAAGATGCGCCCCGCACCAACAACACCCTGGAAAGCAGCAGGCACAAAGATGTGGTTGGAAGAAATGATCATCACAACTTTCCCTCGGCCAATCTGAAGCCGATCAAGGCCGAAGCCTACCCGACGAGCCCAAGAAAGCATCTGTCTCGGAGATAGAGACCGTTGGGGTTTGATTGCGTCTATCCATACCGGCTTATCGGAGAGTTCTTCCTGAGGGGGATAGAGATAGTTCAATAGATTGGTTTCAGGAACGTTCAAGTGTGGGAAGATCGATGGATACATGTCTTTTTTTGATAAAGGAGGTTATCTTGGGATTTATGCTAAATAAAAAGTACCAGGCTGGGGTGTAGCCACTATATCGAGAAAATCCCCATGGCTTTGATCATCTGACAAGGTCCTGGATATCACTCAACTGCGGCAATACAAAATATGCAAGTTGGAAACTTACAAAACTATTGCATATTCTGAAAGTTGGCAACATATGCAAAATACCTGGAATATAATACTCGCTTTCAATAGGTGAGTCCACTTACCCACAGTAGGCCCACTTACCCACGGTAGGTCCACTTACCCACAGTAGGTCCACTTGCCTACAGCATATTGTTACACTGAACTTAAGACTGCGAGATCGATCATAAATTTGGCCTTGAAGAGTGCTCCGTAGGCCTGCTTGCGTCTTCGCACACCGCTGCTATGGTGCAGATACTATGGAGCCAACTACAGGCCCCTCCAGGACTGGTTACGTACTGGCAAACCAACATACGTCATTTGACTAATTTCGACATGAAAGAAGAATTCAGAACCTCCCAATTTTCGAAGAGCCACGGTTCGTGCTATGTCTCGTTTCCAGGTCATTGAGCACACAGTTCAAGCCCAGCATATTCGCCAGCGACTTGCAGCAGTAGAACCTGACTGTAATGGCCAACTTAAGCTTTCATTGAAACAATATGTGCCTAAGAGCAATCCTCAACCAATGGAAGGGGATATCACTTTGATCGCGGCTCACGCGAATGGCTTTCCGAAGGTATGCTGTGACTTGCTATCAACACTTTGGATGCTATCGTCTATGGTAAATGTCTGACACTTGTAGGAAATCTATGAGCCACTGTGGGATGACTTAGACTCTAAGCTCATTCTGCAAGGTCGGCGGATCCGCAGTTTATGGATAGCAGATGTGGCACATCAAGGGAAAAGTGGTATTCTCAATGAACATATTATTGGAAATGACCGTGGGTGCCAGTAGCCACATCTATCTGTGTATAAGAGTGCTAATTCCCAGTAAAGCAAGTTGTTGGGACCATGCTCTCGATTTGCTTCACATAATCAATCTATACAGTGAACAAATGCTGCAGCCTATAATCGGAATTGGTCATAGTATGGGCGGCTTGCAAATGTTCGTTTTTTCCGAAATTTTCCAAAGACTTTTAATGTCTGACGATGATTGAATCGTAGGGTTCAACTCTCACTTGTGCATCCCTCTCTGTTCCATTCACTGGTGTTGATCGACCCGGTCATCCAAAAAGGAAGCCCTACTGAGCCTTACGCACGCTCATCGATGTATCGGCGTGACATCTGGGCATCCAGAAAAAGCGCTGCCGACTCATTTCAAGCCGCCAAGTTCTATGAAAGATGGGATCCACGGGTGTTGGAAAAATGGTTGCAGTTTGGGCTGCGCAATCTGCCACCAGAAGTATATCCGAAAAATTCGAGTCGCGACCACGATGAAGCAGTCACACTTACCACCCCGAAAGCTCAGGAGGTTTTTACATTCGTCCGCCCAACTTATAGAGATGAAGATTTGGGTCTTGAAAGCGGAGCGTGGGTCCGAGAGATGCACCCGGACGATTTCCAGATGACCAACTTTTATCAGCCCGAACCGGCGCAAGGATTTCGCCGCCTGCCAGAGCTGCGACCAAACGTTTTGTATGTATTTGGGGATACTTCGGATATATCTCCAGCCGATGCGCAGAACGAAAAGTTGGTTATAACTGGGACAGGCGTCGGCGGTAGTGGAGGTGCTTCTCGAGGACGGGTGAAAAAAGTCTCCCTACCATGTGGTCATTTGATTCCAATGGAAAGGCCAAATGAATGTGCATCCGCATCTGCTGAGTTTATAGAAACTCAGGCTGCAAGCTGGCAGATTGAGACGGATAGATTTCGAGCAGCCTGGAGCCGGAAACCGCGATCAGAGAAACTCGCCATTGACCAGCAGTGGAAGTGTAAGATCGGAAAGCCAACCAGGCGAAATAAAATTTGAAGCAGGAATGCAGTAGTACAGCAGTTTTGTCGGCAATAAACGCGGTAAGGATATCTCAAAGAAAAAAAAATAACCTTTATACAATTGATTCAGCATCAGTTCTCTTATACTATCCTCAATCTACAGTTTTGCATTATTGATATCCAATAACTCTACTCCACCAGCTGATAGAGCCAGTTTCCCCGTCTCCACTACCATTGTGCGGAAGATGACTTGACTTCCATCCCTCCACATATCTGTTTTAAGTGTCTGGCCTGGAAATACAACGCCAGCAAAGCGAACTTTGAGGTTTTTGAATACACCATACTTGCTGAAGACATGTTTCCCTGCCACGCTGAGCATCTGCAGACCGTGCAGTATAGGCCTTTCGAATCCAGCGGCCCTGCTGGCTTCGAGATCAATGTGGACATCATTCCTGTCCCCATTCAGTCTATATAGAACTGACAGACTCTTGGGAACATTTTCCTCAATTGATGCATCTGGCTCTCGTTGTGGTGGAAAATTAGGTGCAGTTGCCCGCATGGGGCGAGGGGTGGACGACTGGGGAGAGCCCTGAAATCCACCACTTCCTCGGATGAAAATGGACGACTCATTATAGAATAGATCTTCTCCGGTGTTTGAGTCTCGAGTGGTATATCCTTCAATGACAATTGCTGAAACGCCCTTGTCAATGACATCGATCAATTTTGGATAGGTGCGTGTTTCAGCACATATTGGAACTGGGAACTTGCGGATTTCGACATAGTGTTCACCATGCAGCAGCATGGCGGGCGAAAATTCTTTGACAATGCTTCCTAGGTTCCACGGGGTTGCAGTGCCAAACCAAGGTATAGCTGCGTAGGTCGGGAGAACCTGAAAGGCTTTGTGCCTCTCATGAGTGAAAGCAAGTTCTGAAGGAGTTACCCCCACGCTCAAATTGTATAAAATCGCGTCTCGATCGTTGTAATTAAACGTCGTTCCACTGGTGCATGACTTTTTCGCCTTTTCAATCTCGAAAAGAATCTCTCGTTTTTGTCTTGATTCAATTGCAGGATGGTATGATTTAGGCATAGTTGCTGGAAACGATAGATATTTGGCTAGAGCGTGACTGCGGAGGAGGTAGAAACCGGTGATAGATCTATTGCGGTAATTTCCTGGCTCTGCGAAAAAGGAATACCTAAATAAGTCATAAATTTGAAGTAGGAAGTCCTTGGGCTCGTTGCTGAAACACCATGTCTGGAACTATCAGATACCCTACAATTTCTATGGCTTCTGATACAAAATTATAATACTAATACGTAGCAGCTGAAAAGAGACCCATAATTCTTGATTTTAGGTGGAGTTTTAAGTTTTCAATCTGCAAAAATATGATACTAGACGTTCAAGGTGCCGCGCTGATTACAACTGTGGTACTCCGTACAGATAACGTATATTCCTCTCTAGTCGGAGTTTGTCCTCAGTTTATACCGCTTGAGTAGATCTCTGCCCCCCGAAGGATAGGCTGACTTTTTTCTTTTTTCGATCATCCTCGGTCATCTTCGGTCATCTTCGATCATCATCGACTTATTTATTATTCGCTCATTCAGATTCCGTCGCGATGTACATAGTCATCCACCCTTACTTCTCCGTCAACCAC
>AOTG01000243.1:0-10060 GCA_000347475.1 Penicillium paxilli ATCC 26601
AAACCCTAAACCCTAAACCCTAAACCCTAAACCCTAAACCCTAAACCCTAAACCCTAAACCCTAAACCCTAAACCCTAAACCCTAAACCCTATAATAGGGAGCTAGGGTTAAATGCAATCAGACCATGGAAAATACTGTAGAACATTCTGGAGGAAGCTCCAGAGAACTTAGATGAGTCAATATTTTTGCTTAAATGGTAGGCACCAAGGAGTGATTACATTTGCTCTGATCACATTTCATAATGGTTCTTCTTGCAGTAGCCTTGGGCTAGTCGACTACTGGATACATAGTCACGCGGTTGAGAATTATTGCTCAACTCTCTGCGTCGCAAATTGCGAAGTGAAGTGACAAGTATTCGAACAGCGGGTTTGAGGGTCTTGAGTTATCCTTGATCTTCTGACTTGCTGAGCGCTGTTTTTTGGGATTCAAAATTGCGCTCAGCTTATCGGCCTTTCTGGCATCCACACTTGTTACGAGATAGCTAGCAATTAGCAAAATGTATAGCAGAAGATGGAGTCCAAAATTAAATAACATGAAAGCCTCGCTTATTAGCTTTTATCTTAATCCTGCATTCTTTATTCCGCAATTACTGAAGTGCGAGATTGACTATCGTACATTGATCATGGTCACTAAGTTTCTTTGGCTGCTAACGTCTTCCTCGTCCTTTTTCATCGCCAGCTTAGCCGCATTAAGTTCTTCTTCAGTTGGCAGGTTTACAACCATGAGATAGAGAATATTTTTCAAAATTTTTCTGGGCATAATTTCCACTCCTTTTATCTGGGCATTCAGCTGATCTCGTTGCAGCTGAAATTGTTGCTCATAGGTTGCGATGTAATCGCGTTGCTGTTGTTCAGAGAAGCCCATAGCTTGGAATTGACTGCGGAGTAGCTCCAACTGGCTGTCTTGATGCTCAGAAAATAATTTTTCTTGCTGCATAAATAAGCTTTTCGTATCTTGCATTTTCTTTTTTGGGTCTATTGTAAGTTTCCCGCCTGATAGCAAGCCAAGAAGACCTCCATTACTGGCTGGATGATTAGGATCAAGGAATCGGTTTTTGAATTTAGATTCGGGGGCTGAGGATAGAGCGTCATGATTGCTTTCACTGGCCTATTTCAATTTGTTACTGGAGGCCTTCCCATTGGTAATTTGAGAGACATACATATCTTGCACGGGCGCGTTTGTCGAAGTAATCATTCAATGAGTCCCAAGGTTTCTCTTTCTTATTCTTTTGAAGTTTCTCATCCTCATCGCTCGAGAAAATCAGGGGTGCAATCTCTGATGGTAAATTTTGCTCTCCTTCTGTAGTCGCGGAGGATGGGTCACGCAAGTTCTTTACGACTTTCTTCGGCCACTTACTTCGAGATAGGCCAGGATCTCCATGAACAGATTGTCTGCTTATCGAAGTATTGATATCTTTCTGCTGTTCCTGCGCAAGAGGGTTGTATGTCACAATCATACAGTAAAGTCCTCGAGGGCAAAAAAAATCTCGATTCGCCTTATCTATGAAAGTATTTACTCTGGCCAAGGAGTATTAGAAAAGATAAAATTTCAGAAGATATGTGCGTCAGACCTACTTCCATCTGATTTGGGCTTTTGCTGCGACTGCTGATACTATCTGCACTGCCGCTGTCGCGCCCAAAGAGATTTGATTTGGCACGAACGAAGCCCCAAATGCTGCAATTTGCACTGCAGCAATCCATTTGGAAGCCTGAATTGCTTTATTCAGGGCGTCGATAAAGCCATGAAAGTGCTCCTGAGTGATGTCACATTGGGATAATATTGGAGCATACGCTTTCATGAAACCCCGTTCTTTATTTCCAGGTCGTCGTTGAGGTATTACAACAGGGCAGGCAATTTGTCCATAAGAAGGAGCTACCGAAATTCGGGAGTTGCTTTCAATGAACGAGTTGATTGCTGTGTCGGCTTCCTCTTCTGTTACGGCATCAATCGGCATGCCATTGTCCTCATCGGAGTCTGTAGATTTGTGACGTTGGAGGGAATCTTCGTTATCGACGAAATTGGGAGAGTCGGAAGCCATTTTCAAATCATGTAAGTGTTAGTAAAATATAAATCAGTGGCAGAGTGCACAATTTATGACTTGGGACATTCGTGTGAGGTTATATACAACAGGAGAGTCGCAACAATGCCTCAATTTGGAAAATGTAATGATTTGGGGGCCATGGATAAGACATAAGACCTAGCCAATTAGAGCTGCAATATCTTGGCCATACCAAGACTCATGTTGGTGCTTTCTGACAAAGTTGCGCCTCTGACGTAATGAACCTTGTATTTTCGTAAGGTATCTACAACAAGCTTTCACTAAGGTCTCAAATAAACTGCTATACAACCCATCAGTTTATTGAGTTATTTTTAGAAGGGCGGGCAGGGATCATTGGCTGGCGGGGGAAAGATGGGACTCTCATAAAGACTTATTGTGTGAAAGAAATCGACACTATTGAGATCAACCCCTCACCGCTATCTAGTAAGTGATTCTTGGTCTTATGAGCTTTTCTGGCACGAAACATATGCCAAGATGACTGGAGGTAGTCTTATCGAGAAGCTAGCGTGGTAACATTCTGAGGTCCAGAGTAGAAACGCCGAGGAACATAGACCATTGAAAAATTTCAGTAGCTTCAATATCGATGAGGTACTCCCTCATGTTATGAGACTGGTATGTCTATTACTCCTTTGATCCGTGCCTTGGTCACCCAGAAAAATTGCCTCAAATTCACCACCAGCGCGATGAAGCGTTTTCGATCTGGCACGTTCTCTCCGCCGATGCCACGCCCTGGACTGAAAGTATTGCACGAGCCAAGTGATTAACCATTGTGAGCGCGTAAGGCTCAAGGCAGAAAGCTACTTTGGCAGAAAAGGTCTTAAGTTGGAAAGTCAATTTAGCCAGCTCGAATATATGGGACGGGCCTATGCGCGGTGCATACGCTTTGGCTTAAGACAACTATCATCTTACCCGGAAATACTTGATAGTCAATTATGAAAAGACCATTTCTAACCGTCGAAACCATGTGAACAATGATCACTTGCAAAGATTCTACAGAAAAGCACCGACGAGATGTTTCGACATCTGTCAGCATAGGCCCACACACCATTACTACAGGGTGCGGCAAAAAGTGCTCATGTATTCGAAAATGCTCAACGATTACGATATTTTTCTCTCATTCAAAGAATATCCTATCTAGATATGCAAACATTAGGCCATGTTGTACCTAGTCGAACCGCAGGACTTCTCATGTTCATTCAACCATGAAGTTCACCTACCACACAAAGCGTCCAATTTAAAACAAGTCTTCCGCCCTTATGGCCCCAAACTCTCCGCCCATCAACGCTCAGACGGTGAGCACCAATAGTCCCTTATTGCGAGAGGGCATTACAACACCCAGCCCATCGAGTGAGGAATGAATACGATAAGAATCAGGCTCAGAAAGCAATATGCCCAAGTTGTTGATATAAATAGAATGATAACAAAGCAGCTGCCAGTAAACTACAGATTGAGATCTCATATAGAGACCCCTCTTCTACTCGAAGTCCATACTTAAGGAGCTTTCAAGCAATACAGAAAACAAACTAGACTCATTGACTTTGACACCACTGTTTCAAAAGCTCACACAATGCCACCCGATGGTCCACGAGACCTCTACGGCGGCTTTGCATTCGATGTCGCGCTTTAAAAAGGGGATGCAATCGAGAATTGCCTTATTGTCAGTCTTGTTCCGATCGTGGGGAACATATTCAGTGTATGTATAAAAAACACACCTCTTTGTGTCTTCATCCTAGCAAGATGGTGTTGGTAAATTCAGAGCAATCGAAGCCAAAGTGAGGCACTCGTAAACTCTATCCAGCCACTGACACCGTTCGAGAAAACTGGAAAAGAATTAAGGCAAGCGATGGATCTGGGCAGCGTTCCCAATCTCCATTAGCTCATGCCCGTACCCCCACATGGTTCGGTGATTCTTCAACGATGCCGTACTTTGAAATAACAATCCCTGTGAGTCTCTCCGGCCTTCTTTCATCCTTTCTATACTTACAGCAAGCTAGGTTTCTTTGCCAGCGTCTTACGCTTCCTAGGCGAAGAGGGCCCATACATTACATCAACTCTTATTAGTTCTCAACTACTTAGTTATCAGCGCAATACTTCCTAGAGATAAAGATACTTTGCGAAGTATTATATATAGAAATAATAAAGACTAAGAGCAAAGCTTCATCTTAAAATACAGCCCGCTTCAACCCTAGCTTATTAGGATTAACAATACTTTAACAGATTCTTAAGACTTATATACCGTATCTTATAAGAATTTAGAGAGGTAAATTCGATATATTTTATTCCTACTTAGACAATATATATCACCAGATTCTAGCTTTAAAATATTTCCCGAATTTTATTAATAAAAGCTCTTCGATTCTATATCTCTGAATCTCTAGTCTATTACTTCTAAAATAAGAAATATAACTTTATCTTATAAATTACTAAGTCTAAACTAAATACTAATAGATTAAAATAGTAAGTAATTTTTAAGAGTCTTAAAATTAGATCTTAATCTATTTTATAAGAAAACTATTAGTATATACTTAGTTTTATCTTTGATTATAAATTTAAAGCGTATTATAAACTAGATAGTCTCTTAATAGCAATCTAGTCTTTTTTATAATAGTCTATAAATTAGTCTTATTTTCTATATTTAAAAACTTAGAAACTTATCTAGAAATAGAAATAGTCTAAGTTTTATAATTAAAATATTAATATAATATTATATTCTATTCTTATACTATAAGACTATCTATATAATATATCTAATTAGACTAGTAAATTTATTCTTATTAAGAATAGTATTATTAATATATAGCTCTTAGTATATCTAATATATCTTAATCTAGAGTAATATTGGATTAGTTTAATCTATTATAGTATTATAGATATAAAGATTATTCTTTTTAGCTAACTAAAATAGAAAAATTTTTTCGAAAATCTAGAAAAGAGTACTTTATCTTAAAAACTATCTAGCTAAAAAAAACTTTCTACTTTTCTATAACTAGTTAACTAAATACTAAATCACGGATTCTATTATTATTAATTTATAGTCGACAAATAAAACTAAAATAATTAATATAGTAAAATAAATAGCTAATAGCCCTAATTTAAGATATATTTATATCGGTCTTCTAGCGACTACTCTAGAGTCTCTATTTAATATTTTTATATTATTATAGAATACTGATTCGGTATATGTTAGATATTTAATCGGATTTATCTATATCGATATATTAGTTAATCTAAGTAATTTATATCTTAAGCTTAATATAGTCTTAGATCTTTTATATAATTTAATTATCTTAATACTATAGTAAATAAAAAAATAATCTTAGATAGCTATAGCTAAACTACTTTTTAAGCTTAAAGACTTTAGTAGAATAAAGCTCTCTATTCTAACTTAGATTCTAAGTATTTTTTAGATCTATATTATCTCTATCTATAAGCTAATTAATTACTGATAGATTACTTTTGATCTATAATATTTATATAAAAACTTTATTTTTCTACTTATTTATTAATTTTCGAAATTCTTTAATAAGAATTATAGAATTTATTTTTTAAAATTAGCTCTTAGCTATAATATTAATTTTATATTCCTATAAAGCTTAAAAACTCTATATAAGCTAGATTTATATAGAGTATCTAATTAAAAAAGTAAGATTTTAGTTTATAGTTTTCTTTAGCTAAATATATAATCTTCTAGAATTTAGTTATAATATAAGATTTTATTACTAATTATTTTATTAAGATAAGCTATAGCTCGCTAAGTTAACTAGTAATTATATTAGGATAAGATACTATAGTAAAGTATATCTTATTTCTATAGAAGTTATATAGTTTATTATCTATCTTCTCTTATTAGTATATATAGAGCTACCTAAATTTAAAGCCTTAGAGAAAAAATACTAGAGTATTATAGATTAAAAAATTTTCGAATTTTAATAAGCTAAAAAAATAAATCTATTAATATAAAAAAAATATTAGAATATTATTAGTATTTTCTTCTATCTACTAAATTAATCTAATTATTGTAAATATCGAGCCTATAAAGCCTTTTAGCCTAACTTATCTATATTTAAAGTCAAATTATATCTAGATTTCTTACTAGTTTCTATTTAAAAAGTCTTCTATTAATAGAAAAGCTTAACTAGTTATCTATAGATCTCTTTAATATATCTACTCTACTCTACTATTAAGCTCTTAAAAAATCTAATTTTTAATTAGATCTAATTTAGTATAATAAAGAGAGATAGTAATTTATTTTATCTATAATTCTAGACTAATAAAAATAATTTTTATTAGTATAGATCTTAATTAGAGATAAATTAGATTTATTTTATAATATATTAGAGAGTAAGTATACTACTATTTTTAGATAGTTCTAATTATACTTTATAGGCTTATAGCGAAAAGATCGATAAAGTCCTATTCTTAATTATATTAGATAGATTATTCTTCTTTAATATTATCTCTATATTACTAGTAGATTATATTAAATTATCTTTTATTATATCTTCGGATAGTAATATAGTTAGAGTTTAGCTATATTTAGACTCTAAGAAGAATAATAATAATATATACTATAATCTATAGCTAAAATTTAGTATATACTAAGATTTTTTTAAGTCGTAATTATAATATTACTTTCTAATAAGACTAAGATTATATATAGTAGATATATATTTATTTTAGATAGAAGTAATAAATTCCTATTAGATAAATATATAAAAGAAAAAGACTTTTATATTATAGGTGTTCTAGCTCTATACTAGCTATATACTAGATTAGATTAAGAAAACTTATTTAAGATTTAGATATAAAAATCTTATACTAAAATTTCTGCGAGATCGATTTATCTACTTATTAATTAAATTAAATATGCTTATACTAAATTAATATTAATAGAATAAATAATTTTTAAGATAAGATCTAGATAGCTATAGTATTTAGTATAATAATCTACTTATTTTCTATAAATCTACTAAGATTTTTAATTTTAATATTAAATTAACTTACTAATATTTATTAAAAATACTTATCTAGTATAGATATCTATCGCGATAATCTATTTTTAGTAAGATTTACTAAAAATATCTCTATAGAAATAATTTAGATTTTATCTAAGACTTCGCTAATTACTACTTCTATTTTATCTAATTAATAATATTAATATCTATAATATAATTAGTTAGATTATTTATAGATCTATATACCGCCTATAGGCAGCCTATTTAGGCATGTCTATAGGCCGGTTTGGGCGGTAATTTTGAGATTCGGCCTAAACCTATTTAGGTTTAGGTATACCTAAATATCTATTTAGGTAGGGCGACCAAAATATTATATAATTTGTATAATTTATGTAATATTCTACTATATTATAGCTATATTAACCTACTACTAGCTACTACTAGCTATATACTGCCTACTACTGCCTACTATATACTGTCTACTACTCTCTACTATATACTGCCTACTACTATCTACTATATACTATCTACTATATACTATCTACTACTATCTACTACTGTCTATCGCTGTCTATTTTTCGGCTAAATAATTTAATAACTATAATTAGTCGATTAGATATTAGAGACCTACTTTTAATTTTAATAGTATCTATACTAAGCTATAAAGCTAGTTTCCTATCTAAAAGCTTTATTTTCTATTAAAAATTTTTAAGAATATTTTAAATCTATATATATTATTAAAACTACCTAAAATAAATTAGTAAAAATTATAAAAAAATAAGGAAAATTTATATATAATCTATATATATTAGTAAATCTTTTAAAATATTAAAAAAAATTAAATATCGATTTTTCTAAAATTTTTCTAAATAATATAGTATATCTACTATATAGTAAATCAATATATATATCTAGATCTTATATATATAAGCTAAAATTTAGTATTTTTAGAATATAGAAAAAAAAACCGCTAGTAATATTATAAAATTAATATATTTTTTTAGCAAAATTAGGGGCTAAATAGGTATTTAGGTATGCCTATAGGTTCCTATTTAAACCTATAGGTATTTGGGTTTTGGGCGGGTAGCCAAATTCCGGCCTATAGGCCGCCTATTACACAGGTCTAATTATTTATATAAAAAAGATATAATTAGTTAATTAGGGCTAGTAGTATATATAAATAGATCTACAATAGATATAGTTAGTATCTATATATATACTCTTTTGCCTTCCTATAGTAGTAGGCGCTGTGCTTCGCATAGTGATGATTGATAAATACTATCTAGTTCTATTCGACCCGCACGTTTTGACCGTATAGCCTACGAGCGTTCTATTCCCACTGCACTAGTAAAGCCAGCTTGGAATTTGAGGCTGGTAGTAACTTCTTATATATACCCCTATCCCCCGTCCCCTATGCCCCTTTCCCATGTTTTTTTTCTTTTCGATAATAAACAACAGATATGAGAGGCTTTAAGCAAGCCGGGCGGCCTCTAACTGTGACCTAAAAATGAGGTATTAATACCCTGGGGCCTATAAGCCGCCGTAACCCAACAAACCCCCCTTTTAGTTGCAGCCTTTCTTCTTTTTTCTACCACAGGAATTAGCCCTCCAGTTTCTTTTACCTTCTTTCCATCAACATTTCGTCCGCTTTGCCGTCAAGTTTGGCATATATGCGGCCTTCGATATTTTAAGTGAATAGGCTTCGCTACTACTAACTACTACTACTACAACTGAAAGGTTTCCATTCTGGTCCTATTTGGACGGGCTACTAGTACTAGTACAATGTCGGATAGCGATTTTGATGCCGCAACTTTATATCAAGTCCAGGATGCGGAATCTTCGATCAACATAAGAGGGCCAACCGAAAGCACAATAACGAACAACGAAGGATCTTCGACAGTTGTCGTAGTGACACAGACCGAAACCGTCAGTTCCCGGACCTCCACCACAATCAGTTCCACCCCTACTACTGCTACCGATTCTATCTCCTCGCCAACTACGAGCAGCCCCGAAAACAGCACAAACGCGTCCTCACAGTCAAAAGGCTCGAAAGAGACAGGGGGACTTTCCGCAGGCGCCTCGGCCGGAATTGGAGTCGGAGCCGCATTGGCTGTACTTTTACTGGCGCTTCTAGCCTTCTTCACATACCGTCGCAACCAGAGACGTCGGAGGCTGGCAAGTGAGAACCAAATTGATGCGCTATCAAGATTGCCGGAACTTGGAACCTATGGTCAGAAATATGAATTGCCGGCTGAGCAGGTTAGAAGAGCAGAGCATGGCTATGATGGACAAAGGCATGAGCTTCCTGTGAGTGCGGAGGAAAACAAACGGTCCCAACTTGAAGGGACCAATACTACTAGTAGTATGCATGAGCTCGAGTGATTTGATATTGCATTGTAGTAGTTATAGTATAGTGGTATCTATTTGTAATATTTATATTGCAAAAGACTCTTTTCATCGCATCATATTTACTACTATTTTGATACAGGGGGAAATTCTTAGAGTCGGTGCTATTAGTACTACTACTAGTAGTACTACTAATCTTATCCCGAGTAAACATAAAAAAAGGTCTATTAGTAGCGTGTTGATCCGGGGCCACTAGCCAATACGAGTATCGTTACGGTATACTTCCACGCAAGTTGCTTGGAAGGAAATGTTAAATACTGACACAGTGATTTATGCAATCAAGATACTAGTTGCATATGCAGTGATAGTACTAGTAGTGTTCAACTAGTACTACTGCAAATATAAGTGCACTAGATAAACGTGGGACCTGCCAGCGCTTAGGCTGTTTAAACTAGTAGTCCAGTACACGGGTTGTAGTAATCATAGCCCCCACAGCTAGAAGAATGGTATGGAGACGTGATAGTATTGAGGTTAAAAAAAATCTAATCTATTAAACTAATATTAATAAATAAGATTATGATAGTATTGAGGTTAAAAGATCAAATTAAGAATAAATTAAGCTTCTGACTCGGCTCGTCAGAGAAAATGTCCTGGAAGATGAGAAATTTGAACTGCTTTCAGCATCAACTGATCTTCGCA
>KB644823.1:0-10968 GCA_000347475.1 Penicillium paxilli ATCC 26601
CCTAATAACCCCCTCCTCCCCACCAACTCTCCCCGCAATCTCCCCCCGTCTCCGAACACCAAGCCCCAACCAAGCCCGTGCCAAATTCCCATCAACAACACCCCGCCCCGGTGCAGCGCCAGCACCAGCACCATCACCTTCAACAGCACGGAACCCGCGCGGATTCAGACCAGCGGCGTGCTCGAGGGTATTTGTTAATTGGGATTGCAGCGCCGCGAGACGGCGGTAGGATTCTTCGTTTAGCGGTGTTAGGAGGGAGATGGAGCCGTTTGTGGATGTTTGGAGGATTTGGTGGGTTGGTGGTTTGATTTTTGTTGAGGAATCGTTGTCCAGGTCCATATCCATTTCGTCCATGTCGGCGTCCATGTCCATGTTCATGTCTGAACCGCCGTTTCGTTTCGAGTGTGGTTCTGTTTCGGATGAGACGGGTGTGCGTGGGAGGAGAGTGAGGTTACTGGCGAAGTTTCCGGTGTGGAATTTACTGCGGGCGAGTAAACGGTCACCGTTTGAGGATTTGGGATCTAATTTAGCGAATAGGTTAGTTTTTTTTAGTTTTTCGTTTCTTTTTCTTTCCTTTCCTTTCTTCTCTTTTCTTTTCTTTTCTTTACTTTTCTCTTTTGCGCAGCGGGAGAGCACCAACCTTCGGGATCATATTGGAGGATGTGGAGGTTACTATCACTATCCGAGACGAGGATATAAAGCTTTTCACCATCTGGAAGGAAATCCGCAGCGACGACTTCGATATACTCGGCATCTTTACCGAATAGAGCCATTTTATACGGTTCCTCCTGTAGTACCTTGTTAGTGATTCTTGTTTTCTTCTCTGGAAGGAGTAGGAGATTCATACCGAGTATCCCGCAAACCAAAGACCCTTCAATGCATCACCAAGAATACACATTCCCGTCCCCTTAAGTTCCTTCGCAACAGTCACGTAGCACTGCATATCCATAAAAGCAACGGGTAAAAGACTACCGTCCTCCTTTAGACCGCGAACCATACATTTTTGACCCTGCGCTACGATCACGAAGCCCTGGCCTCCAATACCCGATAACGCAGTCACGGCACCCTTAACGGTCTCCTTGCCGAGTAACTTGAGCTTGCGTCCTGTTTCAGGTCGACCTGGTTCGGGGACGACTTCGATAACGTCGAAGACATAGATACATCCACGAGACGGGATGTCTTCGCCCTTGGCGGAAGCTGTTCCGACGACGATAAGATCGCGGCGTTCGTGGGTATTTTCCGAGATCTCCATATTGACATTTTGCACGGCTGTGATGTGTTCTGCTAGTTCGAGCGGGTAAGAGTCGATGACGGACCAGGATTTGGGGCTGATGATCTTGATGGAGCTTTGGGGTACGGTGGGGAGGAAAGAGATGGACTCGTTGCGCCATTCTGGGTGGAGTTCGTCGTTTTCGGGGAGTTTGAATTCGACGGGTTCGCTTGTTGCGACGATGTAGGTTGATGAGGAGGTGGAGTAGGCGATGTGATCGACTTGTTCGTTTAGGGGCACTTTGCGCGTTGTCCAGGGGTGGTCGAATTGGGTATTTGCGGGTAATTGGCAGGTCCGGACGTAGTGTTCTGAGTCTACGTAGACGAAGCCTTTCTCGCAGTTGAGCGAGGCCGAGTCGAGGCCGCTGAGCCATCTGGTGAATTCGCCGCGAAGTCGGACTAGGTGGGGTGTGCTTGTTGATGTTTTGAGGATGAAGCTTGATGAATTGCCTGGGATGAAGACACCCGTTAGACCGGAGATGTCGTTGAAAGGGCGTAGTGGTCGAGCTCGGCTTTGCATTTCTTCCGGTGTGGCTTTGAGTGTGAGGTTTGAGAGGCTGTGGTGAGTTTCTCGGAAAAATTGGAGCTCTTCCGAAGGTTGGTCGCCTGTTTTGGAAACTTTGATGGGTTTGTAGACAATCATGTCGTCGTTGTCGGTCCGAGCCTGTTCTGGCATTAGTCTTTGGCAAGTTTAGATGCTTAGTGTGGTAAATCATACAATTAAGTAGGGCGAGAGACTCCAGCGGTCACCCAGATCGGCCACGAGAACTTCGTTGATTATTTCCCTTGCATTGGATCGTCGAGGTAACTCGGCGGAGAGTACCGATGGTGAGCAGTCAATGCCTTCGAAAAGGGAAAGCTGCTTCATGTCCGAGAGTCGAATGATCTAGGAGATCCGTGTTAGCGAGATGTCTGACAGTATCAATGTTCCCAGGGCATTATCACTCACCAATAACTTAAACTCCGAAGTCAAAACGAACAGAAGTGTGTTATCGTCACCTGCATTTGTTGTCGAGGAGAATACCTGCTTCTTGTCCTGGTAGAGACAAAGCGAGCGGCATTGCAACTTGGCAATCTCATCCGGTAATGAAACTTCATCTAAATCGCCACTGGCATCCGCTTTGAGAAGCAAAAGAGAGGCATCATCCCGTAGGATGGCAATGAATGGATCCACCAAGCTTGCACTGACAGCCGCGCATTCTTCATCTGTATCCTCATCCCATATCGGATAAATCTGTGCCAGATCGAGTTCTGCAATTTCGTAAGCACTGCACTTTGATTTGTTTTCGACGATGAACTTACCAGAATCATAGCTCCTAACCTCATTCTGTAGGACTTGCACGATACGGGTTGACCCAGCCAACGGTCCAATATCGATCGTGTAATCTTCGTTAGGGTTGAAATCAGGTGCCTTGTACGGGTTCAAAGATGAGTTTTCAACCTTGAGAACCTCTGACACCTCGTTGGACTCTCCCGGGTGAGAGACTATGATGTATTGAGAAGAGTTCGTAGAAGCTGAATCGACAGCATTGGCAGCGCCTTTGTGGGAAATCGTCGCAGACCACACAGCATCGGCCCCATCAATCTTGAAACAACTGTTTACGACAGGGTCAATCTCACGCTTGATCACGACCAATCCACCAGCCCTGTCAGAGCCTTGGGCTGCAACTAGCTCAAGCTCTCCAACGACTTCCTTGGGCTTTGAAAATTCCTGGTCCTGATCCTGCCCTTGATCCTGTTCTTTCTCTTGATCTTGTTCCTTATTATTTACCTCGCTCGCCGTGAAAGGTTTCCCCATAGTCATGTCTCGTAGGGGAGCAATACTGGAGAGTCTGTCATTTAGATGAAGGTGATAAAATTCGGGGGTAATGCTCTCTGGACTTGTTCGATGGTCCCCTCGGACAGGCTCCGGTACGGTAGAGTAGAGATCATCATCGTCCGCGTCGTCATCAGAGAATTCACCTAAGCCATCGGACCCTTGTTTCGACTCCAGTCTTGCCTTCTTGGCGGATGCAGATGAATGAGACCACCCAAGAAGAACCGAATCTGCATCTTCGCTTCCAATGAATACATTGCCGTCGCCGAAGCAGGCCGAACAAGAAGCTGCTGAGTTCAGGATACTTCCATCCGAGGGTGCAGGCAGGCGATGAACACTCAGGCCCGAGACGGATCGACCGTCAAGCTTGAACCGGATCAATGCCATATCGCCAGATGCGAGGGCGAGAAGTAGATCGCCACTGTCACCTCCCAGACGCTCGACGATACATCCCTCCAGGCGGAAGGCCAGATCAGACTGGTCACTCATGGAGAATGATGACACTTGACGAGCAAATTCATTGACGCCCACAGCATTGGTTTTACCGGCCTGGTCCACATGCACAATTTCGTTGGTTCCGATGAGCAGGGCACCACCCACAGGTGGTGGAAGTGCCACGACCTTGAACAAGTCACTGGGCAGACCAGAGACAGATAGAAGGGTTGTCGAGGCGCGTTGTTCCAGATCCAGCGTGAAGACAGTGTAGAACATCACATCTTTTCTCTCATGAATCAAGGCAGTCGAAGTCGCGACTTGAGAGTATAAAATACCGAAAGTCGGCTCCCTATATTCGTAAAGGAACTCAAGACTGACTGGATGCAGTAAAGAAGGGTCGAAATTTGTCAAGGCCAAGACGAATGAGGCCGCATAGGGCGTTTGATATGCAGACTCATCCTTATTCTTTTCAACAGCCCTTTCATCCCCATCAGCTCCCTGGCCGGGGCGCTCTTCATCCATCTCTGAATCATAGTCATCCATCACTAGGTCATCGCCGGCCTGGTGAAACGGTAAGATCGCAAGGTTGCGGACTCCAAAGTTGAATACCGCACAACGACTGCTTGGGTCCACGCTGAGAATGCTACCACATCGACTGAGATCAGGCGCCCAGGGGCTCCTCGTCAGATCATCTCGTTCGTAGTAGTGAATGGAAATGGTAGAGATCCCATATCGCTCAGGATCCCATTCAATCAAAGAGAGCTTGGCGTTCCGCAGCGAGAGAAGAATGGCCTCTCCACCACTTTTCGAGTTCAAAGTTTTCACTCGACTCAGGTTTGTGACGGTCCCAGACAAATGATACTCTTGCTCAAGGACCAACTTTGATCCAGTCGATTGAGAGGTTGACGAGTGGGTCTCTGAGACTTCGCCCTGTGTTTGGGCGGAGACTTTGATCAGTGAAAACACCTGCAATAGCGAGGATCGCGCCACGATTAAATTGGTTGCCGTGGCGGACATAAAAGAAGCCGCCAATGCATGGGTGACCCCCGTTGGGGGTAGCAGCTCCGTATAGCACTGCATTGGAAATGCTGTTTCTCTGTTCCAGGAGACGTGTTTCCAATGGTCTATTTGCTGCTTTCAGTGCAGTCGATGAGCATTGCAGCTTGAAGCTCCACCGCAATCACAGCTTCTCCGAGTCGTCAAAGGAGAGAAATTGTGATAAAAAAGTAGATATCAAATCGAGTCTCACACTTGAATCTCTCGACTTTCCTTGTCGCAGGGCGGGCCGCAAGGTGACCACGTGACCTGAACAAACAAAGTCACGTTACTCGATTCTTCCCAATCGGGTTTAGCTCATGACGACACTGCGTTGTTCTACTTCGCGCCTGCCAATTCCAAACGGAAACTTGAATGTAAACTTTGATTCACTCAAATTCATCTCTTTCTTTTTCTTCAACATCGAGAGAACAGAACAGAAGAAGAGAGAGAAGAGACAAGTTTATACCAGAGACCTGCTCTTTACAGGGCAACAGACTCTGATATGGCGCTTCTTCAGACTTCTCTCATTTGGATAGTCTATGCAGTCGTCATAGCTATCCTCCTTGCAGTCGCCTCGGTTTTCATCTATGTTTATCAAACTCCCCGAGACCGTTCACCAGCTGTAACTTTGACTTGCATTATAGCAATCACCTGTTTGCTGGCAACAGTACTTTTGCTTCCAGTGGATGTTGCACTAGTCTCGTCAACTACTTCATCTAAACGAGGCCAACGGAAAGACTGGGCGACTCAGGATGCCGTCGACCGCATCACCTATTCTTTGACGATTATCTACTACATTCTTTACTCCCTCGATGCTCTTCTTTGTCTCCTGGTCATCCCGTTCACCTACTTCTGGTATGAGGAGTATGATGAAGTGGCCAGTGAGAGTGGTGAGCAGACGTGGGGACAGCGATTCTGGGGTGCTTTCAAATACACGATTTTGTTTATTGCTATCGTGGTGATCCTCTTCTTGGTTGGATTCTTTGTACCTGTCTCCGCCGATAAGAGTGGCTTGGATCTTGATTATTTCAAAAAGTTACTCACTGAGAACCGTAAGTCTTTTTTTGCTTTCTTTTCCCATTTACCAGATTGAACGCTGTATTAACAAACTCAGACGGCGAACGTGCCTTGACATTTGCACTTGGTCTGTTGATGACTCTTGGTCTCTTCCTCTACGTTCTTTACACTTCATCAGGTCTCGCATTGCTACCGATTGGATTAATCAAAACAGCCCCCTCTATATCCAGCCCCACTTTGCGTGCAAACACAGCGCAGCAACTTGAGGCAAATCAAGAACGACAACGGCAGCTTGAGGGTCGCTGCGGGGGTAACCCGGATCTTCTATCAACCAAGGACCGCCGTGAACTTGATACTCTTTCCCGAGAAGAAAGAACGTTAATCCGACGCCAACGACTGGTCGAGGAAGCTCAAGGAGAAGGACGAAGCTGGGTCGTACGACTTTGGTTCAAGATTGAAGCCGTTTTCCGCCCTTTCAAATTACTTGGGGGTCTTTTATTGCTTTTGGTTGCGGTTATTGTGTGGGTCTCAATGCTCCTCACGTCCATCGACAAAGCGAAGAACTCAGTCTGCAAGCACCGGTGTGGATATATCTTAGGACATGTCAACATCTTTAATCCAGTCAACTGGGTGCTGGTTCAGTCTGCTAAGGTTTTCCCCGTTGACTACGCCATCTTCACCGTACTTGTCCTGCTGCTATTCTGCAGTTCCGTCGCTGGAATCGCAGTTGTCGGAATCCGATTCCTTTGGATCAGGATCTTTCAGATCCGGAAGGGTCATACATCTCCACAGGCCTTACTCATGGCAACTTCAATGCTTATGTTGATGACCTTGGCATTGAACTATTCCATTTCGATGGTTGTCGCTCCTCAATATGCAACTTTTGGTCCCCAGACATTCTGCGATCGTGAATCGCTATCATTTTTGGGACAGCCTGACTGTTCTAATAGCAAAGAGCTTATCAAGCCCTGCTCTGAATTGGCAGATAATCCTGCCGCTAAGCAGATATGCACTCCCAGTGTCGTCAGTACATTCTTGAATCGCATCACTCTGAACTTCCCATTCTTCGGTGTGGTGTTTTTCTGGGCACAGTTCTTTTTCCTTGGTGAGTATTCTACTGTCTAGGTTTCTACACTTCCCCATCGCTAGGCTAACAACTTCATTCAGGTGTATATCTTATCGTCTTCACCACCACACTATTCCGCTCGCCCAAATTGGACGAAAGACAGCTTGATGAAGATGCCGAAGAAGCCGAGGAAGAGGGTCTTCTGGCTAATACAGGACGACGACTTAACGCTAACTGGCAAGATATAACTGGAAGAAGTTGATTGAGCTTGAGCTGGCAGAGTCGGCGACAGTACTAAGTGGAGGATAGCCGATAATAATAGCATACGATCTTGATTTTTTTCTCAATGGAATTGTCATTGCAATAATAGGAACACGAACACCGGAATTTATACGACATGATTATAACGCTCAAGGAAAAATTGAAACAAAATAAGGAATACATCAATGATTCGTCCTCATAGACTTAATTGACTCCCACGGTCATAGTAAAAGATCCGGGGAAGTGATTGGAAGTGGTCCGCATGCGCCAGCGTAGCTGAACCAGACAAAAAAAAAACAAGCGTACTTCTCACATCAAAGCTCCTTTCTGATGCTAAGTTCAAGCTTTCATTTGCTCATTCAGTAGAGCCAAGGCGCTCTGGAACGCTCTCACAACTTCGTTGTCTTCAAGGGATGCCCAGGTGATTAATTAGTTCTGGTGTGTACGGATAGTAGATAGTAGGATCGGTTGGGTTTCGCAGAGGCTCAACTTACAGTGTTTTTTCTTGCTCTCGACACTCGCTTCTGAGTTCTGAACATGTTGCATTTGCGTTTTGAATCTTTATAGATAGATCCAGGTCAGACACGAAGTACATGGAAAAGCGTGGTATGAGATGATCGTCGTGGAAATACTAGTAGAATCCCGTACCTTTTCAGTGCCCTTTTCTCGTCTTGCTGCACAGTAGTCTGAGACCAAGCCGTAAATATCTTAATCCAAAAGAGTAGAAATTAGTATTTTTTTCACTCTCACGTTCATGTGCATACACATGTGGGTAAATTACCTCTAGCAGTCTCGCAGTCTCGACGCGGAGTTCCTCCTCTACACGACTATGCTCATCCATAGCGTCTGTATATTTCTCTTGAAGTTGGTCCCAGTCGCATTCTGTGATTCCCTCAGTAACACGACTGACGATGGGGAATTCCTCGCTCGTAGTTGGTGCGATTGGTTCTGGGGTGTGAGAGTGGGAGTGGGAGGAGGTATGGCTATGGGTATGCCCATTAAGCTGGACATCGCCTGGAGAATCCATGATGGAAGCAATCCCCTCTGGAGTCTGTTTGGGCAAATCCGGGGAAGATCAAAAACTCCGCATTCAAGAAAATCAATACATGTACTCCGTATGTTGTGGTGGGTCATCCATCGGGATCTTCCAGGGTGATAGTGATACAAGAGGAAATGACCATAGATTGATGACTGATCACCGATAAGGTCGCCAGGTGCCCGCGTCAGGTGACGGGATTACATCGTCAACTGCCGAAATCGCAGGATCACTTTGCTTTCTCTTTACTTTGACTCTCACATTTTACTCTTTTTTCTTATGGCTCTCGGTGGCAGCTCTGGTAGCTTCCTTCGATACGCCGTGGAAATGTCGCCTCTGAACTCCTTCTGAGAAAAGAATCACCAAACCATCTGCGATGAGTTCAAGCTGTTACATATGCGAATCTGCCCACTCCCGCCTGCCATTCCTCTGTCCGACATGTTCCCGCAACCGTCTATATCCACTCCGCCTAGAAGCAACTCGAGCCCTACTAGAAAAAGAAGTCGTGGGGAAACAGATTGAAGCAGCTGTTCTCCATGGAGATTCGGAAGAAAATCATCACCAGTTGAAGCCGAAGCAGGGGGAGCGGTCTCGGTCTTCGGAGTCGGACAGGCACAGCTTTGAGAGTTGGTCCCTGCAGACGACCGTCAGCAAACAAGCCGCCTCGTCATCAAGAAGGGAAGATCTGTCTCGTCATATCGAGGCCTTGAAAGAGGAGATCAGCGTTAAAAAGGCTAATCTGGCAGAGCGGAGAGCGATCTTGTCTCGCCGACGTGCGGATGCTGAGTCCGCCCAGTACCAGCTTGCGGAGCGGGATACAACAGCCGTAACTGGGGTTCAGAATACCACGAAGAGAACTGAACATCTCTGGCATTCTTTACATAGTAAGACGGCCGAGGCGCGGATCTTTCTTTGTAGAGAGGCTGCACATCTCTATGGCTTACGGCAGAAGACGGCGAGAAAGGGCGATCCTCGTCAGTTGTACGTACTTGGAGGGATGCCGATAGTGGATTTAAGGGACATGAATGGTAAGTTCTCCACCTTTTTTTGGTTTATTTCTTTTTTTTATCTTTTTCTCTTTCCCTTGGAAGTAAAATATACTGATAGTCTTGAAGCTGCCACCCCCGCTCAGATATCGACTTCCTTTTCCAATGTTGCCCAGCTCCTTGTCCTTGTTTCACACTATCTTTCTCTCAGACTACCGGCGGAAATCACACTTCCTCATCGAGACTATCCAACTCCAACAATATATCCACCGGCTTCATCATATGATGCTCGCGGGTTTGGTGGGAAAGGAACTGCCCAATCCTCGGCGCCGAGTCAACCCGCCTCGAGAGCAGTCGATACTCGTACCCAGTCTCGCCCTCGACCACTCTTCATTACTGAATCACTCCAGCGATTAGTAAAAGAGGACCCTGCCACATACGCACTCTTCCTCGAAGGAGCGACATTATTAGCATGGGACGTAGCGTGGCTATGCCGAACCCAAGGAATCAACCTGACCTCCGACTCCTGGGAAGAAGTCTGCGATATGGGCAAGAGCTTATATCAGTTATTAGTAGCTCCACCGGCGCAACCCTCATCCGTCATGCGAGCCTTTGCAAGTCGTGAGACACCGACCAAAATTAGATCAACGAAGGACTCTCCACAAACAACCATTCAGCGCAGGAAATCATTCCCCATGCTCGGTCATTACTCCCACGGTACCGTCCACTCTTTTCTCGCTGCGGCGGAGGGATCCGAGTATGTTCGTACATGGAAGCTGCCGACGCCAACGAAGATCGCGGACAAATTAAAGGCGAATCTCCTGGGTGAGATGACCAATGCAGAGTGGGAATTATTAGAAGAGAATGAATGGGATGAGGGGATTAATGAGGAGAATCATTTAGAGCCTGCACAATCATCCGACACTCCGACTTCTCTTTCGAGCCCGAGTGAAAGGGAAAACTTGAACTCTGAAGAGTCTTCTGCCAATGCCAAGGGTGCAGATGAAACTCGCAGGTTGAGAGGCAATCGTGGTTGGATGAAGCTCAATAATAGATAGAATAGTGTGCTGGCAGCAGCTGGCACGGTACAGAGTTATTTAGTTGCTCTAGATTTGAATAAATCATTACACAATCCTATACCTGTATATAGAACTGTATACATCACTGTGTAGTGCAATCAATCTGATTCTTAGTCAGCGAGATAAGATGGCAGCAGCCTCACCCGGTGGCCCCAACTTGAATGACCCCGAATGCCTCCGCTTTATATTCAGCAACAATGCAAATGCGCCCGTGCTCGGCATCGGGATCGGCATTACCTACGGAGTAGTGTTAGCATCTTTCAAAACATCGTTATCTGAAACTTGAACAGATTGCGTGCTACTCACCTCTTTCTTGGCAGCGGGATTCCTCCCTTCCCTCCCCGACAATTGACTCCGCCGTGACTGTTACTGCTGCTGCTATTGCGGACGTGGCTCGGGCCCAGCTCTCCGATATCAATCTCCCTCCCCTCCCACCCCAGATCAAAGATGCAGAATGCGCAGGCTTGGGATGTAGGCGAGAGGTCTCTCGGTATGTGCACAGCTTATAGTTTCCACTTTCACTTTCCAGTTCCCCCCTAATTACCCTAACCCTCTTGGACAGATTTTACCCTCGATACTATCCCCGACGCTCTCCTGAGAGCAGAACTTAGTCGACGAAATGCAAACTTTATACGAGCAGACGCCGACGATGGATCATCATGTGGTTCTGGACAACGAGGAGCGTATAATACGCCTTTACATGTTATGGCCCTCTTCCTCATTCTCGTCTTGAGTACTTTCGGTACGTCCTACGCCTCCCGCTGTTTACGCTTAGCCATGGTGAAGCGGCAAGAAACACTTCCACCACGAATACCTTACCTTACCCCAAGCTACCTTCGAACACCAATTAACAATCTCTCAACAGCATGCTCATTCCCCGTCCTCGCCCGCCGTTTCCCCCGTCTCCCGATCCCCCGCCGCTTCTTGTTTATCTCCAGACACTTCGGCACAGGCGTGTTAATCGC